>CAJQZJ010000382.1:1905780-1919948 GCA_907164525.1 Lophiomys imhausi | reverse complement strand
AAGAAGAAGAAGAAGAAGAAGAAGAAGAAGAAGAAGAAGAAGAAGAAGAGGAGGAGGAGGAGGAGGAGGAGGAGGAGGAGGAGGAAGAGGAAGAGGAAGAGGAAGAAGAAGACAAAGAAGAAGAAGAAGAAGAAGAAGAAGAAGAAGAAGAAGAAGAAGAAGAAGAAAAGCAACCCCACATCCACAGAGGGTTAATATCCAAAATATATAAAGAACTCAAGAAATTAAATACCAACAAACCAAATAGTCCAACCAAAAAATGGGGTACAGAACTAAATCAAGAATTCACAAAAGAGGACTATCTAATGGCTGAGAGGCACTTGAAGAAATGCTCAACATCCTTAGCCATCAGAGAAATGTAACCCAAAATGACTCTGAGATTCCATCTTACAACCATCGAAATGGTTAAGATAAAAAACTCAAGTGACAGCACATGCTGGTGAGGATGTGGAGAAAGAGGAACACTCTGGGAGTGAAAACTTGTACAACTACTTTGGAAATCAATCTGGCGATATCTTACAAAATTGGTAATGGTTCTACCTCAAGACCCAGCCATATATTCAACAGTTTCACCACTAAACCACAAGGACATTAGGTCAACTATGTTCATAGAAGCTTTATTCATAATAGCCAGACATTGGAAACAACCAGATATCCTTTAACCGATGAATGTATAAAACAAACAAACAAACAAAAAACTGTGGTACATGTACATAATGGGATACTACTCAGCTATCAGAAACAAGGAAATCATGCAATTTGCAACCAAGTGGATGGAACTAGAAAAGCTCATCCTGAGTGAGCTAACCCAGACCCAGAATGATATATATATGGTATGTACTCTCTTATAAGTGGATATTAGCCTTATAATACAAGACAGCCATCCCACAACCCACAGACCCAAAGAGACAGGAACCTAGCATACCTACCCTATGAAAAATTCCACCCAACAGCAGGTCATGGGTCCTGATGCCTGTTAGTGGAACACCTTACCCTAGCTGGGTTGCCATATCAGGCCCTAGTATAAGAGGAAGCTCTTAGCTCTCATGTGACTGATGAACTGAGGGGTTTGATGTATGGGGGCTCCCTTCATCTAAGGAGAAGGGGAAGATGGATATGGGGAACAGGGAGAGAGGGTAGGACTGGGAGGTGAGGAGAGAAAGGGCTGTAATGAATATCTAACTTGAAAAAATAGATTAATAATAAAAATAGAGAGAAAAAAAGAAAAACCAAAAAAATCTACAAAAACATAAAACAAAACAAAACAAAACAAAAAAATCAATAAGACTGAATCCATAGGGACTAAGCAGTTGTCAAGGAAGAATTTTTTCTCCTAATCCATCAGGAATTGTCATTTGGAGAGGTACCTGAGTCTTCTTGCATAGGACTAACTTCTGTTGTGACAGGGACAGTCTTGGATTTTAAGTCTATGATGGTTTGAAAAATAGATTCTCATGAGTATTCTTCAAGTCACATTCACTGGATATAAGCATCCTTTTATTCTTTATGAAGGTGGGGGTAGCCTCTATATATCTCAAGGAGATTTAGAACCTTCATTCCCTAGAATATGGGTCAAGGTTTATAGTCTGGCTTGGTATGTGGAGCCATATACGAGTCTGTGGCTAGAGGCTGGGGATGACAACATATCTCCTTGTCCACAGAATTTACCCTAAAGCTTGAAAGTGTATGGGTGACTGAGAACTAGTATTTACTGGGATGAGGCTTGACTCAGTGTCTGCTGGATCTTTGGACCACAAAAATGTCTGGTTCCCATCAATCCTGAAATTCAATTTTGCAACATCAGCATTGGGCCAGAGGGCAGAGATTTTGTTGACATTGCCCTAGAAATGGCCCAACTACAGATAGAGGGGCTCATCTGATGCTTTGTAGAGGTGAAATTATGCCCTATGGTCTATTCTTTTAATAGTAGATACTTCAGAACTCTAGGACATCTGGGCCAGGTAAGTTCTGTAAACTCACTGTGTGGGGGCTAGATAATAGTTGAGGTATTTCTAATAAGTAAGACACAACAATGGGGTAGACCCAGACACTGATTCCGATAGGCCTTAGAAACTGGGGTTGCTTGATAGGAACTTGTGCAAAGTGTCCCAGGGGGCTCAATTTTTTGATATTTTGAAGTCTGGTTTGGGGAGTCTAGGGTGTATGCTGAGTGCTGGAATCACCATCACAGGCTCAGTGCTCGGATACAAACCACTGTTCAGTGTTCAGTGGTCATGTCTTTCCTCATCATTTACATACAGAGAAAAGACATGACCACTGAACACTGGACAGTGGTTTGTACCTGAGTACTGTTGAAATAGGGTAAAGGGAACTTTTATTTTAATAGAAGCAATAATTGCTATGCTTGGTTAAATAGTTGCTACTTTCACAGTCTAGAGAAAGCTGGTGATGACCAGACTAAATATTCCATGTGCTACATTTTCTTGCAATTTATCTTATAAGATATGATGCAAGTTATACAAATGTGAATATACATTGAAAAGTTAATAGCTTTACAAAAAATATTTTAATATTCCAGAAGTTGATGTTTCCTATTTATTCACGGTTATTACTTTAAAGCCACATGTGTTGACTATGGGTGTAATACATAATTCAAGTGATATTGCTGAAGGAAGGCTTTGATGATCTGCTGAGACCAATGTTAACTTGAAAGTGAAAGCAGGTATGCAGAAGCAAATACTTCTCATTTGAGAATGAGAGAGTCAGAAAGAGAAAGCATGAAGTTTGGTAGGTAGGGAGTTGGGGGGAGTCTTGGTGGCATTGGGGAAGGGGAAGATATGATAAAAATATATGGTATGGAAAAATTAATTACAATTGTCTATAATGTGAGTTATATAGTTTGAGTCCTCAAAAAGATAGTTTTAGGACATAAAACAGTGCATGGCGTATCTCAGTGGTAGAATGCTTACCCAGCATGCACAAATCACTGCATTTAATCTCTAGTTTCATCAGGTGGGGGCAACAAGAAAGTAAAAAGAAAAAATAAGCTCACATAAATAATAAATATTGAAGATTTAAAAATAAAATGTGATTCTGAATCATAAACCATCTTGCTTTGTAATTGTACCAACATATACTTTTGGTATATAACTTGTCTCCACAATGTTTTCTGTGCTTTTTATTTACTTATTTTAAATGTTTGTGTAAGTATGTTTTAAAAATATAATACATTCATTAATTCTTTGATAATTTTATATATGTACACAGGTATTTGATCATATTCGCCATTACTTCTTCCCTATCAAAAGCGCCTTCCTGATCTCACTATCCCTCATAACTTTTTGTCTTCTTATATTTTTGGTTGTGAGCCTCTTTAACGGCTGAGCCAGCTCTCCAGCCCAACTTTTTATCTTCTAATTTTAATTTTTTGTGGAGTATAGGCTTTTGAAGTAAAACTTTGTGATTCTTCCCATTTCTTCGGTGTCTGTTGTTATATCCCCCTTTTCCTTTCTGGTTTTGTTAATTTGGATAAATTCTCTCTGCCTTTTAGTTAGTTTGGATAAGGGTTTATCTATTTCATTGATTTTCTCAAAGACCCAGCTCTTAGTTTTATTGATTCTTTCTATTGTTCTCTTTGTTTCAAATATATTTATTTCAACCCTGAGTTTGATTATTTTCTACAATTTACTCCTCTTATGTATGTTTGCTTCTTTTTGTTCTAGTGATTTCAGATGTTCTTTTAAGTCAATAATACGAGATCTCTCCAATTTCTTTATCAAGGTGCTTAGTGCTATGAACTTTCCTCTTAGCAATGCTTTCATCGTGTCCCACAAATTTGGGTATGTTGTGCCTTCCTTTTGATTTAATTGTAAAAAGACTTTAATTTCTTTTTTTTAAATTTTTTCCCTGACCCAAAGATCATTGAGTATAGAGTTGTTCAGTTTCCATGAGTTTGTAGGCTTTCTGTCTTTTCTGTTACTGTTGATGTCCAACTTTATTCTGTGGTGGTCTGATAAAATACAAGGGGTTATTTTGGTTTTCTTGTATCTGTTGAGTCTTGCTTTGTGACCAAGTATATGGTCAATTTTGGAGAAGGTTCTATAAGGTGCTGAGAAGAGGTATATTCTTTTGTGTTTGGATGAAATGTTCTGCAGATATCTATTAGGCCCATATGATTCAAGATGTCTCTAAGTTTCATTATTTCTCAGTTTAGCTTCAGTCTTGATGATCTGCCCACTTTTGAGAGTGTGTTGTTAAAGTCTCCCACTATTAATGTGTGGGAGGTTGATGTGTGATTTAAGTTTTAGTAATGTTTCTTTTATGAATGAGAGCACGCGTGCATTTGGAGTGTAGATGTTCAGAATTGAGACATCATCTTGGTGGATTTTCCATTAATAAATAATAAGTGACCTTCCCCATCTCTTTGATTAATTTTAGGAGAAAATCAATTTTGTTGGGTTCAAGAATGGCTACTCCTGGTTGCTTCTTGTGTATGTTTACTTGAAAAACCTTATTCCAGATCTTTACCTTGAGATAATGTCTACCTTTGTTGCTGAGGTCTGTTTCTTGTATGAAACAGAATGATGGATCCTGTTTTTCAAACCATTCTGTTAGTCTGTGTCTTTTTATTGAGGAATTGAGTCCATTGATGTTTATAGACATTAGTGACCAATAATTGTTGCTTCGTGTTATTTTGTTATTTTGGTGTTGGTTGTGGTAGAGTGTGCATGTGTGTGTGTGGGGGGGGGGGGTTATTTACCTCTTTTGATTTTGGGGTTATGTATTTCCTGTGCCTTCCTGGATGTAGATATCCTCCTTGGATTAGAGTTTTCCTTAGAGTACCTTCTGTAGAGCCCAGTTTGTAGATAGGTATTTTTTACATTTGTTTTATTTATTTTTTTGTAGAATATCTTGTTTTCTCCATCCATGATGATTAAAAGTTTTCCTGGGTATAGTAGTTTAGGATGACATCTGTGGTCTCCTAGGGTGTGCAAGATATCTGCCCAGCCTCTTCTGGTTTTAAAAGTCTCTGCTGAAAAGTCAGGTGTAATTTTGATAGATCTGTTTGTATCTTACTTGGCCTTTTCCCCTTGCAGTTTTTAACATTCTTTTTTTTTTGTTCTGTATGTTCAGTGTTTTGATTATTATCTGGCAGGAGGAATTTCTTTTTTGGTCTAATCTGTTTGGTGTTCTGTAGGCTTTTTGTAGGCTTATAGTCTTCTCTTTCTTTAGGTTGGGGAAGTTTTCATTTATGATTTTGTTGAAAATATTTTCTGGGCCTTGGAGTTTGGAGTCTTCTTCTTCTACTCCTATTAGTCCTAGATTTGGTCTTCTCATAGTGTCCCAGATTCTTGAATGTTTTGTTTCAGGAACATTTTAGATTTAATATTTTCTTTGAGCAATGCATAAATTTCTTCAATTGCATCTTCTAGGCTTGAGATTCTTTATTCCATCTCTTGTAATATGTTGGTGATGCTTGTGTTTATAATTCTGTAGTTCCTATTCTCTTCCGTAGGTTTTCTTTCTCTAAGATTCCCTCATATTATGTTTTCTTTATTGCTTCTATTTCCATTTTCAGGTCTTGTACAGTTTCATTAACTTCCTTCACCTGTTTGTGTTTTCTTACATTTCTTTAAAGAATTTATTAATTTTGTTCATCTGTTTAATTGAATTTTACTTTATTTCTTTAAGAGATTTATTCATTTCCTCTTTTAAGACTTCTATATTCATTATTGAATTTGATTTATGGTCATGTTCTTGTGCGTTGGTTTTATTAGGATAACCAGGGCTTGCTGTAGTAGGATAGTTGTGCTCTGAAGGTGCCATATTGCCCTGGCTCTTGTTGGTTGTATTTTTACACTGGGTCATGGAGCAGTGCCCCCACAAAGTAGAGTTTCCTGCCTGGGAGTTCCTGTTGTATTCTGACTAGTGACCTCTAGATATTCCTGAAGTTGAAGGCCTGGTGACCCGAGGTTGTGCCAGTTAGAATGCTGTTGATGGATGCTCCTAGATGTCCTGTGGTTGCAGGCCTGGTGACTCCAGGTGGGAGTGTCCACAGGATGAGGCTAGAAGTTTCTATTGTATCAGGCCTATGTATTCCTGAAGTTCCAGCCCTGGGGACGCCAGGTCGCACAAGTCCAGAAGATGAGACTAGGTGTTCCTGAAGTTGCAGGCCTAATGACCCCAGCTGGAACTGGTTTGGATGCGGGTGATGGATGCTCCTGAAGTTTAAGATATGGGTGTATGAGTTGAAGGCCTGAAGATCTGAGATGTGGTGGGGTCAGAAATAATGGAGCTGGTTGCTCCTGGTGAGTGAGGCCTTGTAACTCTGGAGAGGCAATATTGGTACAGTGGACCTCAGGGCACATTTCTCAGCTCAGGTGGGCTGGGTGTGTCCCAGAGCTCTGTGCAGAGCAGGGAATGGTAAGGGCAGGGAAGGGAAGAAATCCAACCTGAATTATCCTGAGGATGCAAATCCTGGGAAACCCCAGGTGGTGCAGGTCCTGAAGATGGAGCTTGAAGAGATCGTCCTCAGCTCAGGGAAGTTGAGGGTGTCCCAGAGCACTAGGAAGAGCAGGAATTTGTGGGTGTAGCTGAGAGGGGGGAATCTAACTTGGATGTTGAGTTGAAGGCCTAGAAACCGGAGGTATGGCGGGGTCAGGAAAGTGGAGCTGGATGCTCCTGTGTGTGAGGCCTTTTAACTCCAGAGGGTGTCCTAATTTTTTAATAACCCATAAAGTAAAATTTATGCTGTCCACATGCACATGGCCATGGGGCTAGCCAATGGAACATGATCTGTCTCTACCTGTCCCAGAAGCCATTAATTGCCAGTAACTCCTGAGCTAAGGGAGTTCATATGTCCATTCTTTTCTCTATTCTGGGTTGTTAACTCTCTTCATTTTAGGTAGCTCTTGTGCAAGTAGTCATAACTGCTATGAGTTCAAGAATTCTTTGATCCTGTCATGCCCACAAGATACTATTTTTGTCTAATCATTCCCGCCTCTGGTTTATAATTTTTTCTCTTGGTCTTCTTCAATTGTTTCTTTTTTAATAATTTATTTTTTATTTCTTCAAGTTACATCTCAATCACAATCCCCTCCCTACTCCTCCCTTCAGTCCCATCCTTCCACCCTCCTCCCCCTTAACCCCCCATCCTCTTCCCTTTTTTTTTTAGTTTAAGGTATTTCTTCCCCCCCCCAACAGCTCCCCATTTCAGTCCAACAAATGGTTCTTTCTCTTATAACTATAAATACAATACAAAACAACAGAAATAAATAGGCCACAATTATGAGAGTTATATGGCTTAGCATACATTCCCTCCCAATGTCCAGTCCATATGTATTTGGCACCTGACTTTAACATTCTACTATCTAACCATCTCCATGAGTTTAAAGTTCTATATCTAACTCAGCTTTCATACTAACTTGCCTCACAATTTTAAAAACATCTTCCCAGATCCAGAACACTGATTCCTAAACAACTCAAACTTTAACTATGAGACTCAAGCTATCTGTTTATAAGCCTTGAGTGAAGGAGGGATTGTGATTCAGCTTAGCACTCCATAGTCATTTACTCTTTACACTTTGACCATTTGTGAAGTAACCACCATCCCTTGGACAAAGTAACTTCTCTGATGTTGTCTGAGATCTGCATGATTCTATGAGGATACAGATACAAACTCATAAATCAGCTAGATATGCCGTTATTTTAGTAAATCAATAGTATTCACCTCTGGGGCCTCTGAGCTCACAACCATTGTTCTTTGATTTGCCATACAATATATGCATTTCTTCCTGTGAGGTGAGCTATAATTACAATCAGAGAGGTGTTTCTGTAACTTTGGTGGTACTTTGAACAATGAACATATATCTTGACATGCTGGTAATTATGGTATCTCACAGGAGACATAGCTGTATAAAACTGATGATGTTTTTCTGTTAGCATACCACAGAGTACCTGCTGTCATGCAAGCTGGCCAGTAGGGAGGAAGCTTCCTCCAGCAGGGAAGTCAGTACCAAATTGATTGATGGCATATGCTTGTGTGTGTGTGTGTGAGTATGTGTCATGTACATGCATGCATGTTCATACATGTGTTTTGGGGCGTGCATATGCCTGTGTACATACATATGTATGTGTTTGGATACTAGCATGCCAAAGCACATATATGGGGGTTAGGGGATGATTTGAGGGAATTGGTTCTCTATTTCTACTATATAGGACCTGGAGATTGAATTCATGTCCTTAGGATAGAGGACAAGTGCCTTTACTTTCAGTACCATTTCATTGATGATGTAGTTATAATATTAATTTATAAAAATCTAGCTAAAGGAGGGAAATGAATAAATCTTTAAACCCCAATTTCCACCTTCTATTGTGGTATTCTTGTAACAATGTCTCTATAATCTCAGACAGTATGAAAGATACATCTTTTAAGCTACTTTATAAGATGTTCTTTGTAGGTTACATCCATCCCCCTCTACAATTCCCCTCATAGTTTTCCTTGGAAAGCTATTTTCACTAAATAGATATATAAATCTATTGAAAATGTTCTTAAATAAACACCAATGGGCCTCTAAGGAGAAACCAGTATTAAGTGTGAGCTATATCCTAACATTTCATCAGACAGTTCAGGGAACACACATACTTCATCTTGGAAGACATTATTTAGACTATCACAATGGGGGGGGGGAGTCATATTATAATATTTTTTCCTTTAACTTAGAAGACAAAGAACTCATACTCGTTTTGCATGAAGACTATTGTCCAGATGGGTTCAACATTCCCTTCAACCTTGAAGAAAGTTTATACATTTATTTTTATTCCAGGTCTCTGACCTCCTTCTTTGAACATTTATTTTATAAATTCCTTGATCCTTTAATATATATGTCTCTTGCCAGCTTTACACGTTAAAGTATCATTTTCAAATTTAATTTGTAGCTCTGTTTGACTAGCCTCTTATGACAATAGTATGTGAACTGTAAAAATAAGTGTGACTAGCATCTTCAGATTTGGGTGGAGATGGAAGTGTTTTAAATGAAATAAACACCACAAACAAAACATGTACATAAAGGCAAGTAAAAATATTAAGTGATAAGATACCTGAAGAGATGAATTTTATCATATAATCTCACAAAACTTGTAAATGAGGAAACAAATAACATTCTTGGAACAAGCTTCATCAGATATGGTACCATTTGGAGGAAAGAATGGAATTTTGCAACAACAAAATAATCAAAAGATTTTAATTAGAAATCAATTCAAGGTGAAGAAATCTGCTAAGCAGATTTCTATTGCAGCAGAAAGGAGTGTGAGCCAGACAGTCTTGAAGCAATGTCAACTTTCATTGACCTCCAAATTATAAACTGTTCTCACAGAGTATAATGTGAAACCTCTGAGGTTGAAAACCCAAGAACATTCTGTGATATGAAGCAGAAACACCCATTTAATTAAAGACAGAGAGTTTATCCAGAACATCATGTAACATTTCAAACCAACAACAAGATTACTTCAGAATAGGTGACTCATTAAAATGCCACATTTCTTTTGATCTAAGTCTGTGTTTCACTGATATTCTGAATGCTGGTAATCATTACATTAGTGATAAAATTTTATTGCATTGTGGGAACTATAAAGAACTATGCCATTATACGAAACAAACAAAATATGTCACAGCAATCAATTTACCAAAGCACAAGGGGTGTTAAAATATATAAATTGACTGGAAATACTCCTCTACTAGACATTTAAATGTATAGATTCTATTAGTTCAAAGACAAAAGAATTTACCTTTCCCAGAATGTAGGAGATAGTGTTGCTATTTTTCAAACAAAACAAATACGTAGCTGATATTTTTTTCTCAGTCACTGTAGCCACTCTTCTCAAATCTCAGACTTTAGAGATAAAAAGATGTACTACTGGCATTGCACACACAAGTGAGGTCCAGGGACATCCACCACAGAAAGAGAAGAGCTATAGCAAAAGCCAACTTCCTTTTTCTTTCCCGGAACTTATCAAAATAGCATCTCTACTCTTGTAAATTATATTTTCTTTTTATTCATATCACAAGTTAATCTTCATAATCCTAAGGAAAACAGGTTTCCCACAGTACACATATCTGTAAAAAGCTTATAGTAATAACATATCCTCTCACTGAACAATGGTTTTTTGAATAGGGAGAGTTATCTTCCTTTGTAGGGAGAGGAGGAAACCCTGTGTGAGGAAAGTCCTGATTGAGTGTGAATTTTGACAGGAACACATATGGGCCAGGCTTAAGAGTGTTAGCAAAGCTTTCCTTGGGAGTTCAGATATGAGTGTTTTTGAAAGATCAATCAGTGTGCTAGCAAAGAGTAGGAACTATACTTTCTCCTCTTGCATATTTACAGCTTGAAGCTGCTTGTCCACAAAGACATCATAGTTTTTATAGTCTTTGCTATCTAACCTCATCATTGTGTTATACCTAATAAACATACTGAGGGTCCAGGTTGTAATGGTATGGGTTAGTGAACTCTACACTTCCCAACACCATTGAATGCATATTTGTTAATACTTTCTTCATTCTCTTGTCATAACTAGCCATGATTCTAGGACACAAACTGGCCAAGTTGTGACATCCAGGATGTGGAATACTCCATGATTAAATCATTCTATAAAGATAGAACTTTACTTTAAAACTATTCAAAGTGACTACTTATCCTTGATCATTATTTTCTCAGAATAATCTTGATATTTGGTCATATCTATTCCCACTATAAATAATGATTTTTGTTCCTAGGAAGCCTATTAATGAGAGCATGACAATATATAAAGAAATCATTGAAAACATGTTCATTTGTCAAGCACAGCAAATGTTTATTTGCTGTCCATGGAATGTCAAAATGGACAATATTCTATAGAAGTTTCTCTTTTAATCATGGATCCAAGCAGTGAGAATTTGTTACAATTTAAATTCTGTTCCTTTCAATATGTTGTATTGAAGATGCCTGTGCAAATCAGAAGCAAAAAAACAATCTTCTCTGACAGCAATTTATGTAAAGTTAGAACATTCCATGCTTACAAGTCTTTTTGGTTGTACTAAAACATCATCTCATGGCCACTTTAAACTATATGATGGGCTGTAAAATGCAGTATAGTTATGTTTTCTGAAGGAAAAGCAAATAGGATTTCAAAACCTAGACAGAATTAAGCACATCTGAGTTTGCAGGTGAACAAATGTTCATTCAATTTTTGGAGAAGAATCTACTTTTCTCCTCTAAGAAAAGAGCTCAAAATCTTATATGAGAACATACAACTAAGGACACAGGACTGTTTGGTACTATGCAGTTCTTCACATCTTGATAGGACTAGAAAGTATATTTTAAAACTCGATATCATTTTAGCTAATCTTGGTGTTACATGCCTATAATCCCAGGCCTTGAAAGGTAGAGTCTGGATTCCCTGGAACTCTGTATGTCACACCAGCCAGGTAAGCATGTAGGTTAATTTGCAGATCATTGCCTCTCCCTTTCCTCCTGCAAGTTCAATCCCCAAACTCTGTAGCAAACATTTTGCTTTGGCCTCCCTTTCCACTCTGCAACCATCTCCAAAGGGTCACTTAGACTTGGACTTTCTTCTCTAACCATTCTCTCCTACTTTTCCTGTTGTCCCAGCCTCAAAATACATCAGGCATTTTCTAAGACCTAGCCAGCTGAGCCTGCCAGAGAAGGAAGGAGGCCATCAAAGCTGGTATCCAAGCTTCAGAACTGCACTCTCTGACAACTCCAAATACAATCCCTCAGTCCCATCATCATGTCTGTAGCATGTTATTTGTGGGGTCTTTCCTCACTCTTTCTCTGTCCCAAGGGGACTTAATATATACTTGTGGAGCATCCTGCTTTCTCCCTACTGTAAACCACTTAGAACTACCAAGCACATCCCTTTTTCTAAATGTTGGCTCCCAATACCTAGAAACACATACTACTCATAACCCCCAGTGGCCACAATCCCAAATGAATTCCCTGCTAGGTAACACACACCACTACATGCACCTAAGAACTAGAGAGGACTACAGAAACCAATGAGCAAAACACCCACTAAATAGAGAAAAAACAAGTATCATTTTCTAGAATTACAATCATCCCATTACTAGATACCTAGACGTCAACATAAAAATACAATCAATAACAGCTAAGACATTATTTCTCCACCTGAGTTGAGCAAACCTACTAAGGTAGACCCTGAGAAACACAACATAGCTAAAGCACAAAACAAGGAGCTTAAAAGAGCCTTTGTGAATATGCATGTTCTTAAAGAGGAAATGAATATATTGCTTAAAGAAATCTGTGAAAACACAAAAAAGGGGAATGGAAGGAAATGAATAATATATTTCGATGACTAAAAGTAGTAATAGAATCAATAAAGAAAACCTAAACTGAGGAAAATTTGGAAACTAAAAATTTAGGAACTCCAACAGGAATCTCAGAGGCAAGCCTCACCAACAGAACATAGGAGATGATGGAGAAGTTCAGGCATTGAAAAAAAGATAAAAGAAATGGACACCCCAGTCAAAGAAAATGCTAAATATAAAATACTCTCGGCACAAAAAAAAAAAATCAGGAAATCGAGGACACTATGAAAAGATCAAATCTAAGAATAATAAAACTAGAGGAAGGAGAAGAAACTCAAGTCCAATTCCAGAAAAATATTTTCAACAAAATCATAGAAGAAAATTTTCCTAACCTAAAGAAGGAGATGATATATAAGTTACAAGTTGTACAGAACACCAAATAAACTATACTAGGAAAAATACTTCTTGGCACGTAATAATCAAAACACTAAATATGCAGAATGAAAAAAAAATTAAAGGCACAAGGTAAAAGGCCAAGTAACACAGCAGATAGACTTATTATAATAATACCTGACTTCAATGGAGAACTTGAATGTCAGAAGGGCCTGGACACCTGTGCTGTAGGCTTAAAGAGACTATAGATACCAGCCCAGATTTTGATACCTAGCAAAACTTTTAATCACAATAGATGGAGATTAAAAGATACTCTGTGATAACAGCAAGTTTAAGCATTGTATTTTGACAAGTTGAGTTCTACATAAAGTACTACAAGGAAAATGTCAACCAGAAGAGGTTAACTATATCCAAGAAAACACAAGAAACGAATAATATCAGATGACCAAATCAAAAAAAGTGGGAGGAGCGTAATGACAAAATAACAGGAATCAAAACATTCATCATAGGTTACCTTCAGCATCAGTTTCCTCAATAACCCAATAGAAAAGCACAGATTAACAGAATGGATGTAAGAATGGGATCTATCATTCTGCTGACTCCAGGAAACATACCTTAACGTAAAAGATAGATATTACCACAGAATAAAGGGTTAGTATCTAAATAGAAAGCTGTGGTTGGCATTATAATATCTGACAAAATAGGCTTCAAACCAAAGCTAATCAAAGGACATAGGGAACGACACTACATACACACCAAAGAAAAAATATCCACCAAGATGACATTGCAATTCTTAAGATCCCCTCATGGACACCCATGTTCATAATAGAAACACTACTATAGTTTAAATCACATTTTGACCCTCACACACTGATAGTAAGATACTTCAATACCATAACTAGACAGGTCATCCAGATAAAAACTAAAGAGAAAAATGTTGAACCTAATTGATGTCACAAACAAAATAGGTCAAATAAATATTTACATGACATTTCACCCAAACATAAAAGAATATACCTTGTTCTCTGTACCACATGAGACTTTCTTCAAAATTGATGATATACTCAGAGACAAAGAACATCTCAGTAGATGTGAGAAAAATGAAATAATTCCATGCATCCTATCTGACCACCACAGATTGAAGCTGGATATCAATGACAACACAAATAGCAGGAAGCTTGGAAACTGAACGGTTGTCTGCAGAATAAAATATGAGTCAAGACAGAAATTAAGAAAGGAATGAAAGACTTTGTAAGATTAAATGAAAAAGAAAATACAACATACCCAAACTAATTTGACACAATGAAGGTTATTCTAAGAGGTAAGGTCACAGTATTATGTGCCTACATTAAAACAAACAAACAACAAAGGAATGAGAACAAATAACTAGAAATAACTGACATAAATACTTAACTGCATACCTAAAAGTTCCAGAACAGAAGAAGAAGAAGAAGAAGAAGAAGAAGAAGAAGAAGAAGAAGAAGAAGAAGAA
>CAJQZJ010000382.1:1867148-1905770 GCA_907164525.1 Lophiomys imhausi | reverse complement strand
AAGAAGAAGAAGAAGAAGAAGAAGAAGAAGAAGAAGAAGAAGAAGAAATGAAATCTCAAAAGAGTAGATTAAAAAAACAAATTAAAGGTTGAAATCAATAAAAATAGGAAAAAACAAACAATAGCAATAAAAAGAATCACTAAGACAAAGAGTTTGTTCTTTGAGAAAATCAATAAGGAAGACAAATTCTGATGAAAATTAAGTAAAAGGAATAAAGAAAATATCTAAATTAACAAAATTGGAGATGAAAAGGGGGCTAAAACAAAAGACACCAAGAAAATCCAAAGAATCATAAGGACATACTTTATTTTTTTGATTTTTTTTCTTTTTTTCCTTTATTTTTTATTTCTTCAAGTTACATCTCAGTCGCAGTCCCCTCCCTATTCCTCTCTCCAGTCCCACACTCCGACCCTCAACCCCCCATCCACTTCCCTTTTTTTAAGTTTAAGGTATATCTTATTTCCATCTACATTTTCCCCTTTCAGTCCAACAAATGGCTCTTTCTCTTATAATAATAAATACAATACAAAATAACAGAGGTAATTAGGCCACAGTTATGAGGGTTATATGGCTTAGCAAACATTCCCAATGTTCAGTCCATATGTATTTGGCACCTGATTTAACATTCTATTATCTAACCATCTCCATGAGTTTAAAGTTCTGTATCTAATTCAACATTCATACTAACTTGCAACACAATTTTAAAAGCATCTTCTTAGATCTATAACACTCCTTTGACTCCTAAACCACTCAAAATTTAATTATGAGGCTCTAGCTATCTGTTCTTCAACCACCTCAGAGACCTGAGAGGAATAAATATATCGGATTTTATAGGAAGTACAGGGTCTGCAGCTTCCCAAACTAAGAAATGACATACCTGTGGCTGCTTGGACAGTTCCCATTTTCTCTCCATACATTACAGCATAGATCTTCAGTCGTTTGGCCTGGTTTATCTGACAGACATTGATTTTAGAGAAGGGGTTATGAAGGATTTGCCTACCATGTCTTGGCAGAGCTAGGCTGTCGACTTACCTGCTTCCAGGTTTTGTCCTTTTTAGACAGCATTCTGTCTACAATTGGAGCAAGGGGCTTTTCCTACCAAGAGATAGGCTTGCGACTAATTCAATCATCTCCCACTGAAGATTCTTCGATGCTCATCTTCTACTTGGAGGAGAATAGGGGGTGCTGTCAGGAGTTGAT
Organism: Lophiomys imhausi; assembly: GCA_907164525.1. Lineage (NCBI taxonomy): Eukaryota > Metazoa > Chordata > Mammalia > Rodentia > Muridae > Lophiomys > Lophiomys imhausi. The sequence continues at coordinate 1,904,570 of CAJQZJ010000382.1, read as the reverse complement.
ATGTCTTGATATAAAAAAATCTAAAGTTACCTAAATATCTTTGAATGCCATATTCTGCAGATTTCTTGAGGTTTTTGAAGAGGCCCTATCTATCTCTTATATTAGGGTAAGCAGGTGTTGCTTGCCTCTTAGCTTTATTTCTGATTAGCTTACAAAATAACTACAATAGGCTGTCATAGTACCTAACAAAATGACCAGCTTCCATAACTATTAGTTTGCATTTCTTAATTATCCTAAACAGTTTATGATAATTGGTAGTAAGAGGCCAAAACATCACATTTCATTTTTTTTTTACCTCCTATCCCTTCCATCCCATTTTTCTGGGGTGGGGTGTCCTTATTTAACAGTCTCTCATCTCAGTTGAGATGTCGTATGAGGACCAAGAGCCTCCTCATTCATTGGGGGTCTACGAGGCAGTAACATCAGTGAAATTGTCTCATTGCCCGGGAGAGAGAATTAAAAAACAAACAAACAAATAAGAAGACAAATAGATAAAAAAGACTAAAAAATACAAAAAATATTTAAAAATATAAAAAATAAAAAGTCTATGTCCAAGTTCCCTTTGGTGTGTTAGTTGTAGTATCGATACCTTCTACTATATAGCTAAAATCCTACTATAAGTGAATAGATGCCATATGCGTCCTTCTGAGTCTGGGTTAGTTCACTCAGGATGAGCTTTTCTAGTTCCATCCATTTGGCTGCAAATTGCACAATTTCATTGTTCCTGATAACTGAATAATATTCCATTGTATAGATGTACCACGGTTTTTTAACCCATTCTTCGGGTGAGGGACATCTGGATTGTTTCCAGTTTCTAGCTATTACAAATAAGGCTGCTATAAACATAGATGAGGAAACTTTCTTATGATTCCGTGAAGAGGCATTTAGGTGTATACCCAGAAGTGGTATGGCTGGGTCCTGAGGAAAAGCTATTTCAAGTTTTTTAAGATATTGTCAGACTGACTTCCACAGTGGTTGCACAAGCCTGCACTCCCACTACCAATGGAGGAGGGTTCCCCTTTCTCCACACCAGCATGTGCTGTCATTTGAGATTTTGATCCTAGCCATTCTGACAGGTGTGAGATGGAATCTCAGAGTCGTCTTGAGTTGCATTTCTCTGATGATTAAGGATGTTGAGCATTTCTTCAAGTGTCTCTCAGTCATTAGGGATTCCTCCCATGTGAATTCTCTATTTAGCTCTGTCCCCCATTTTTTGATTGGATTACTTGGTTTCTTGGCATATAATTTCTTGAGTTTTTGTAGATTTTGGATATTAGCCCTCTGCCAGATGTGGGGTTGGTGAAGATTTTCTCCCAGTCTGTAGGTTGCCACTTTGTTCGAATGACAGTGTCTTTTGCCTTACAGAAACTTTTCCGTTTCATGAGGTCCGATTTATTTGAGCTGTTGGTGTTCTGTTCAGGAAGTTGTCGCCTGTGCCAATGAGTTCGAGGTTTTCTCCCACTTTTTCTTCTAGTAGATTTAGTGTGACTGGCCTTATGTTAAGGTCTTTGATCCACTTGGACTTAAGTTTTGTACAAGGTGATAAGTATGGGTCTAATTTCATTCTTTTACAAGTGGACATCCAGTTGGATCAGCACCATTTGTTGAAGATGCTGTCCTTCTTCCATTGTGCACTTTTGGCTTCTTTGTCAGAAATTAGGTGCCCATAAGTGTGTGGGTCTATTTCTGGATCTTCAATTCGATTCCATTCATCTACTGTTCTGTTTCTATACCAATACCATGCTGTTTTTACAACTATTGCTCTGTAGTACAGCTTGAAATCTGGGATTGTGATACCTCCAGATGTTTTTTTTATTGTACAGGATTGATTTAGCTATTCTGGGCTTTTTGTTGTTCCATATGTAATCGAGAATAGCTCTTTTCAAGTTTATAAAAAATTGTGTTGGTATTTTGATAGGAATTGCATTGAATCTATATATTGCTTTTGGTAGGATGGCCATTTTTATTATGTTGATCCTACCTATCCATGAGCATGGGATATCTTTCCATCTTCTAAAAGCCTCTTCCATTTCTTTCTTCAAGGGCTTGAAGTTCTTGTTGTACAGGTCCTTTACTTTCTTGGTTAGAGTTACCCCCAGGTATTTTATGTTGTTTGTGGCGAATGTGAAGGGTGTTGTTTCCCTTTTTTCTTTCTCAGCCTATTTGTTTGTTGTATAAAGAAGGGCTTCTGATTTTTTTGAATTAATTTTGTATCCAGCCACTTTTCTGAAGGTGTTTATCAGCTGTAAGAGTTCTCTGGTGGAATTTTTGGGGTCACTTATGTATACCATCATATCATCTGCAAATAGGGATAATTTCATTTCTTCGTGTCCAATGTTTATCCCCTTGATCTCCTTCAGTTGTGTTATTTCTCTAGCAAGAACTTCAAGTACTATATTGAAGAGATATGGTGAAAGTGGACAACCTTGTCTTGTCCCTGAGTTTAGAGGAAATGCTTCAAGTTTCTCTCCACTTAATTTGATGTTGGCCCCTGGCCTGCTGTATATTGCCTTTATTATTTCTAGGTACGGCCCTTGTATGCCTGTTCTCTCCTGAACTTTTAGCATGATTGGGTGTTGGATTTTGGCAAATGCTTTTCTGCATCTAGCAAGAATATTATGTGGTTTTTTTCTTTCATCTTATTTATATGGTGAATGACGTTGATAGACTTTCGTATGTTGAACCATCCCTGCATTCCTGGGATGAAGCCTATTTGATCCTGTTGTATGATACTTTTGATGTGTTCTTGAATTCAGTTTGCTAGTATTTTACTAAGTATTTTTGCATCTATGTTCATGAGGTTGATTGGTCTGAAGTTCTCTTTCTTTGTTGGGTCTTTGTGTGGTTTAGGAATCAGGGTGACTGTGGCCTCATAGAATGAGGTTGGCAATGTTCTTTCAGATTCTATTTGGTGAAAGAGTTTGAAAAGTATTGGTGTTAGCTCCTCTTTGAAGGTCCGGTAGAATTCCATGCTAAAGCCATCTGGCCCTGGGCTTTTTTTGGTTGGGAGATTTTTAATGATTGTTTCTATTTCCTTAGGGGTTATAGGGCTGTTTAATCTGTTTATCTGATCTTGATTTAGCTCCGGTATGTGTAATCTTTCAAGAAAATTGTCCATTTCAGTTAAGTTTTCAAATTTGGTGGAGTATAAATTTTTAAAGTAGGATCCAAATATTCTCTGGATTTCCTCAATGTCTGTTCTTATTTCTCCCTTTTATTTCTGATTTTGTTGATTTGTGTTTTCTTCCTCTGTCTTTTGGTTAATTTGGCTAAGGGTCTGTCTATTTCGTTGATTTTCTCGAAGAACCAACTCTTGGTTTCATTGATTCTTTGTATAGTTCTTTTTTTTTTTTCTAAGTTTTTGATTTCAGCCTTAAGTTTGATGACTTCCTGCCTTCTGCTCCTCTTGGGAGTGTTTGCTTCTTTTTTTTTCCAATTCACCCAGTTTAGCTGTTAATTCGCTAATATGAGCTGACACAATTTTCTTTTTGAAGGCACTTAGTGCTATGAACATTCCTCGTAGCACAGCTTTCATTGTGTCCCATATGTTTGGGTATGTTATGTCTTCATTTTCGTTGTATTTTAAGAAGTCTTTGATTTCCTTCTTTATTTCTTCCCTGACCCAGTGGTCCTCTAGTAAAGAGTTGTTCAATTTCCATGTGAGTGTAGACTTTCTGTTGATTCTTTTGCTATTGAAGTTCAGCTTTATTCCATGGTGGTCTGATCAGATACAAGGGGTTATTTCAATTTTCTTGTGTCTGTTGAGGCTATCTTTGTGTCCAACTATATGGTCGATTTTGGAGAAGGTTCCGTGAGGTGCTGAGAAGAAGGTGTATTCTTTTGTGTTTGGGTGAAACGTTCTGTAGATATCTGTTAGGTGCATTTGGTTCATCATCTCTGTTAGACTCATTATTTCTCTGCTTAGCTTCTGTCTTGATGATCTATCCATAGGTGTGAGTGTGGTGTTGAAGTCTCCCACTATTAAAGTGTTTGGATCGATGTGCGATTTAAGTTTTAGAAGCGTTTCTTTTATAAATGTAGGTGCCTTTGTATTTGGGTCATAGATGTTCAACATTGAGATGTTCTCTTGGTGGATATTTCCTTTAACGAGTATGTAATGCCCTTCTCTGTCGTTTTTTATTAACTTCAATTGGATGTCTATTTTGTTTGATATTAGGGTGGCTACTCCAGCTTTTTTCCTGGGTCCATTTGCTTGGAAAACCTTTTCCCAGCCCTTTATTCTGAGATAGTGTTTATCTTCAATAGTGAGATGTGTTTCTTGTATGCAGCAAAACGATGGGTCTTGTTTACCAATCCAGTCTGTAATTCTGTGTCTTTTTATTGGCGAGTTGAGTCCATTGATATTAATGGATATTAGTGACCAGGTGTTGTTATTTCCCATTATTTTGGTATAGTTGGTTGTCTTGTTTTTCTTTTTGTTTAGTTGCTGTGGAGGTTTCTATTTCCTCTGTTTTCTTGAGTGTAGTTATCTTCTCTGTGTTGGAATTTTCCTTCTAGGATCTTCTGTAGGGCTGGGTTTGTGAGGAGATATTGTTTGAATTTGATTTTGTCATGGAATATCTTGTTTTCTCCATCTATGTTGATAGAGATTTTTGCTGGGTATATTAGTCTGGCTGGGCACCTATGTTCTCTCAGTGCTTGTTGGACATCCGTCCAGGCCCTTCTAGCTTTTAAAGTTTCTGAGGAGAAGTCAGGTGTGATTCTGATGGTTCTGCTATTGTATGTGACTTGGCCTTTTTATCTTACAGCTTTTAATATCCTTTCCTTGTTCTCTATATTTGGAGTTTCTATTATTATGTGGCGAGAGGAGTTTCTTTTCTGATCTAATCTGTTTGGTGTTCTGTAAGCCTCTTGGATTTTTACTGGCATCTCTTTCTTTAGGTTTGGGAAGTTTTCTTCTATGATTTTGTTTAAGATGTTTCCTGGACCATGGAGTCGGGAGTCTTCTCTTTCCTCTATGCCTGTAATTCCTAGGTTCTGTCTTTTCATTGAGTCCTTGATTTCTTGGATGTTGTGGGTGAGAGATTTTTTTAGCTTTCTCATTTTCTTTGGATGTTGTACTGATTTCTTCCATTGAATCTTCCATGCCTGAGATTCTGTCTTCCATCTCTTGCATCCTATGTTTGGTACTCACATCCATAGTTCCTGTTCTCTTCCCTTGATTCTCCATTTCCTCTTTTAACTCTGACTGTTTTCTCTTTATTGTTTCCATTTCTATTTTCATGTCTTGAATGGTATTGTTTGTTTTGTATATTTCCTTCTCCAGTTTGCTTGTTTTTGCCTGGAAATCTTTCATTACTCTGTCCTTTTCCTGTTCAAACTGAGTCACCTCGGCTTGGAGCTCTTTAATGGTGTTATTCATTGTTTTGACCTGTAAAATTGTGGCTGCTTTGAATTCCTTCATAGATTCAAGTTCTTCTTGAGGGGACTCTATCACTTTCCATAATGTAGAATTGTCATGTTTTCATGTGTTTCAGCAGTGGTGAGGTGGTTCGGGCTGGGTGGAATAACATTGCTTTCTTTTGTTGGAGTCATTTCGCTCTGTTTTTTTTTTTTTTTTTTTTTTGTCTGGGGCCTTTGGCCATGTGGAATTTTTTAGCTGTCTTCTGGACTTGGGTCCAAAGGGGGTGCTTTGGTGTAGGATTTGAGTTGCCTTACTCCACCCCTATAAGGTGAGTCATTCAGCCCCTCCTCCTAGGTGGAGACCTAACTAATCCAGGTGGTGTAGCTGTGTACAAGTAAGCTCTGGTTCTCCGCCGGAATGGCCAGTACTAGTACAAAAGTCTGATATATGACAGTTTTTTGTTTTGTTTTGTTTTTTTGTTTTTTTTTTTTTTTGTTGTTTTTTCTGTTTTTTTGAGACAGGGTTTCTCTGTGTAGCCCTGGCTGACCTGGACTCACTTTGTAGACCAGGCTCGCCTCGAACTCACAAAGATCCACCTGCCTCTGCCTCCCGAGTGCTGGGATTAAAGGTGTGCACCACCACCACCCGGCTTTTATATGACAGTTTTAAATATCTCGCAGTTTGCCCCGGGTTGGTTCCTGTGGTGGGTAAATCTGCCCTTCACCTTCAATGGCCTTGCTGCTCCTGTGGCTTGGAAACTGGCCAGTGATGTCACAGCAGTGGTTGCGATCTGCAGTCTGAATGCTCCTTGTAGCGGAGCTGTGCTCACTTCCATGGGTCGCAACCTTTCGCCAGATGGCTAGATTGTCTGTGCGAGACCTGGGGTGCCCAGCAGGGTGGGGATTATCTCTGCGTGGGACCTGAATCCGCCTGCTGGGTATTAAATTGGAACTTACCTGGAGTCTCTCCTGGTGGGGGATGGGGGGTCCTGATTCCCGGGTCCAGTGGCTTCCTTGCATGTCCGAGAGTGGGAAGGAGCATCATGCCCAGGGACCCTGGGTGGCTGGGTGAGATTTAGAAGGGGTCGAGCCATTTGTACAGAGTCCTGTAACACTCACCGTCCTGTGACTGTTAACCCGGAAATCAAAATACATCCGCGCAGGCTGCCGCCATCTTAGATCCCTGACATACTTTAAAAACCAATATTCAAACAAATTGTGAAAATCTAAAAGAAATGAATCATTTTCTCACTGCATATAACCTACCAAAGTTAAATCAAGTTCAGACAAGCAATTTAAACAGAGCTATAAACCCTAGTGAAACATAATCAGGAATTAAAAGTATATCAACCAAGTTAATAATGATAAGAACAGGTTTTAACACAGCATTCTATTATATTTTCAAAGGAGAATTAATGCCATTACTCCTCAAATTATTCATATGTATCCATAAAAGTTAAGGATCAATATCCAATTCATTTTATGAGATCAAAGTTACCCTGACAACTAAATCACATAAAGATGCAACAAAGAGAATGACAGACCACTCTCCATTTATGAAATAGATGCAAAAGTTCTCAATAAAATACTTGCAAATTTAACCCAAGAACATATCAAGAATATTATCAAACATAATCTGTGGAGATGTTTCATCCCAGATACAGGGATGACTCAATATATGTAAATCAAAAAAAATCCACCATAGGAATAAAACGAAAGAGAAAAACACATGATCATCTCATTGGATGCATAAAATGTCTTTGAGAAAATTGCAACAAGCTTTCATGGCAAAGGTTCTGAAAAGATTAGCAATATAAGAGCATACCTCAACATTATAAAGGCAGTTTGCAAGAGCCCATAGCCAATATCAACTTAAATGGAGAGAACAAAGCAGTTCCACTAAAAGCAGGAACCAGGCAAGGTTGTCTAATCTCTCTATACCTAATCAATATAGTACTTGAAGTCTTCACTACAGCAAAAACAAAACTGAAGGATATCAAAGGAATGCATACTGGAAAGAAAGAAGAGAAAGATTCATTATTTGCAGATGAAATGATTGTATATAGAAGTGAATCTAAAAATTCTCGTGGGAAACTAATATAACATATAAACACTTTCAGCAAAGTAGCTACGTAAAAATTAATTCAGAAAATTAGTAGCCCTCCAATATACAAATAATAAATGGGCTAAGAAAGATATCCAGGAAATGAAAACTTTCACAATAGCCTCAAATATCATAAAATATCTAGGGGAAGCTATAATTAAGCAAGTGAAAAACTTGTATGATATAAACTTCAAATCTTTGAAGAAAGATATTGAACAAAATATGAGAACATGGAAAGATATTCCATACTCATAGATCATTAGGATTAATATAGTAAAAATGGCTATAATATGAAAAAAACAATCTACAGATTCATTGCAATCCCCATAAAAATTCCATGAAAATTCTTTACAGATCTTGAAAAAATGACTTTCAGTTTCTCATAGAAACATAAAAAAATATACTATAGGTAAAATAATCCTGAATAATGAAAGAACTGCTGGAAGTATCACTATCCTCAACCTCAAATTGTACTACAAGCTATAGTAATAAAAACAGCATGGTATTGGCATCAAAACAGACTTGCTGACTAATGGAATCAAATTGAAGAACTGCATGTAACTCCCTACACCTATGGATGTCCAATATTTGACAACAACAACAAAAAATCCATAGATGCCTACCGGGAAAAAGACAACATCTTCAATTAATTTTCTTGGTCATGCTGGAGAACTGGGTGTAGAAAAGTCCAAATAGATCCATACTTACCAATCTGGAAAATCTCAACTCCAAATGAATCAAAACCACAACATATAATCAGATGCACTGAGCCTGATAGAAGGGAAAGTGGGAAATAGCCTTGAACTCACTAACACAGGAAAAGACTTTCTGAACAGAATACCATTAGTACAGAAATTAAGAACAACAATCACTAAATGAGATCTCATGAAGGCAAAAATTTTCTACATGGCAAATGACACCATTATTCAGACAAAGAAACAGCCCATAGAATGGGAAATTATTTTTAACAACCGACTACACATCTGATAGAGAGCTAACATAAAACTGGATATCAAGAAAAAAATATAAAGGCAATTAAAAATAAGGCAACCATCTAAACATCTAAAAAGATAATTCTCAAAATAAGAAACTGAGTCTTAGAAACACTTAAATTTTCTACACCTTTTGTCAGTAGGGAAATACAAATCAAAACTACATTGATATTTCACCTTATTCGAGGAAGAATGGCATGATCAGTTTAAAAAAAAAATGCTAGCCCATGCTGGCAAACTTGTGGAGTAAGGGGAATATTCATCGATTGCTGGTGAAATTATAAAACCGTACAGCCATTGTAGAAATCAGTGTGGATATCAGGAAGATGGAATCAATCTATCTGAAGATCCAGCTGTAGCACTGTTGGGATTATACTCAAACATGATGCTTTATCCTGCCATAGAGAGACTTGCTCACCATGTTCATTTTTAATATAATCCTAAAAAGCAGGTTTGGGAAACAACCTAGATGTCCCTCAACAGATGATTGGATAATGAAACTGAAAACATATATTTACAAAATGGAACATTACTCAGTCGTTAGAAAAGGAAAATCATAAAATGTAAAGGAAAGTGTAATTGGAATTAGTTTTATTTAGTGAATTAGTAAGGACTTTTAGGGTGCAGATTGGCTTGGCACATAACAGCGTATAGTCCTGGGCAAACAGATGTAATTGGTAATGGCCAGGAAACTGTGAGAAAGGGCTTTTGGATGCTAGAAAGATCTCAGCCGAAGTGGGTCTCCTTGCAGATTGGTCTCTCCACCCAGATAGGACTGAGGCAACTTGAAACTGCAGATGTTGCCCAGTAGAGGGGTGTGACTGCAAAGAAGCAGAAATCAGGACAGATGGAGTTGCCATTTGTCAGCCTTTAGGCAATATCAGCCATGAGGCAATGAGTCAGTGGTCAGAAGCCTCAGAATTTAATCTGAGACTTGCTGAAGAAACAGGAGACAGAGCCCCACGCATGGAAGATCGAGACACTTGCCACAAGTCAGGCCAATAAAGCTGGCAGATAGGGATGGTATGTATAGAATCTGCTGAGAGAAAGTTCTTGAAAATCAGACACTAAAGACATTCATCCAGAGGCCCAAGGGCTGCAGAGCAAGTGAACAAGGCAACAGGAGGCAAGTGGAGTTTTAAGGCTGTGGTGAGGACCTCCAAAACAGACAAGAGAGTAACCTTTGTCACTTGAGGCTCCAGCAAGGATTTGAAGTAAAAGAATAGGCTGCACGCAGCACAGCATTTGTGCTGTGTTTGACTGAAGCCTGCCTGAAGCTGAGAGGGTGAGACAAGTTGGCTGCACAAACCAGCAAACCAGCAGAAAACAGAACGCTAGACCCTTAGGAAACTGAGACAAGCTGAAAATAAGACTGCCATGACTGTGCCAGAGTTGGTCTATTGATTGCTATTGGTCTATTTGAGGTGTGCCTGGAGACAGACAACAAACTGAGTTTCCCTCACAGACCTATACTAGAGAATCCTAATATACTTTCGAAAGGGTTAAAGTAGGATTGCTTAGGTGTTCTTAGGTATTAGGTATTATTAGGTTATAGTTTATTAGGTATTAATAAATATATATTAATACAATTTTTGTTTACAGGAAAATAGATGAAATAGAGAAAATCATCCTGAGTGAGGTAACTCAGAACCAGGAAGACAAATATGATATGCATCAGCCTATTCGTTGATTTTATCTATAAGGTCAATGATAAGCAAGCTACAGTCCATAGGACCATAGAAGTTGGTTATAGCTTAAGAGACTATGGGTTCCAGATAGATGTCCCTAGGAAAGGGACATAATAGAATAGATATGGAAGAATGGAAGGATTAGTGGATAGACTGGAACTGGAGAATCATGGGTAGAGGGGCAGAAAAAGAAGAGAGAATTATGGAAAAACAGCTCAAATTAAAGGCCATTTGAAGGTTAGTATAGAAATCTAATACAGTAGATGTCAGGAGCCAAATGCTCTTGAGGCTCTTTCCTGTGTCCACCCATTATTCTTTCTACTTGAACATCACAGACTAGGCCCTTCACATACAGTGTTCAACCACTGTCAGAAGTTTTCTGATAAAATGGGGTCCAGTAAACATGTATGATTCCCTGAAAAGCTATCCAGCATTTTGCAAAATCTATATTGAAGATGCACCCTAGAGTTGCTTCTTGTTAACACCCCCCTTTTCCTTTTGTCTGTTATTTTTGACATGAAGTGAAGATTCCCTCATTGCTAAGTGTCACTCTCTTTGTTTGGCCAGACTTCACACAGAGTCCTTTAAAGATGATTTTATTATTCCTGATAAGAGTCTTACAAACTTCCTGATTCAGTTCAAACAATTTTAGATATTAAAGAAGCTAGATAGTTGGTAGAAAACATACAGATGTATGTACTAAATCCTCTTTGTAAACATTTTGTATCTCATTAGGAGACAGGCCTGAGACATATATATGACCTCAGATAAACTTTCACTCTAAAGATGATGAGAACAAACTCCAGGTGTCCCATATAACTAATTAAGGACCCTATACTCCCCATGAACTCAATAGACAATGAGGCTACCAAGGAATGCCTAAATTTAGTATAAATCTTAATGACAATGTATGCAAACTATTTCATTGTAATTCTTTGTCCCTTGTCAGCTTGGGCATTATATACCATCCTTTTAAACTTAACTTGTTTATAGAAAAGCAATACTTAACTGAGTATCGAAATATGTGATTGTTAAATGCCCTCCTATTGCAATGGTTTCATCTGTCCTTGTGGTAAATAAATGCCTTTAACCATGAGATAATTCTTTCTTTGTTGTAGAGAGCTCTTGCTCAGAGTACAGAAAGAATAGTCACCACAATAAAGTTGTCGTTGCATCCTAGCTTCGTCCATTCTCTCTTTCTTGTGTGAGTGTGTGTGAGAGAGCCCCTCTGTCCTCATCCCTTTCTTATTATCTTCATATAATTCGTGGATCAGGTAAAAATCTCAGAACTCTACCATCAATTTGAGATAAATCGGTCAAGGTGTACTTTAGCCCTGAACTCTCAGTGGGTAGCCTGCTTGCAGCCCCAACCAAAGAAAAAACTTGGGTCATTTTTTACTCTAGTGGTGAGCAGTAAACGCTTGTTCTGAGCTACAGAGGAAAGCCATAGGCTTTCTTCTTTCTCATCTCACTCTCTCCCATATCTAGCCACCCCTAAAAATACCTGCAATGGTCATCAGCCCTTGAAGTCAGGCCATGAGCCCTTGCAATCAGGGACGCTAGCTCCCGGAGCAGGCCAGACCTGGAAGGCTGCTGGCACTGTGTTCTGTCCTAAGACCCTGTGCTGTGTGACAAGAAGGCTGGTCCTTGACAAGTAGAAGCTTTTAAATATATATGTGTTTGTGTGTGTGCGTACATACAACTGGAGGTCCAACTGGACATCACTTGTCACTAAATTAAGCTTCTTTTACTGGGATTGGGTTACATCTAATTAAGTTGTTGGACAAATGAGGGTTACATGGGAACCCCAAACAACCCAAACTGTTGCCAAAAGTACAGGTTGCTCTACATAAACTGAAGGCGAGACCCTGTTGCTGAAGAAACACCTACATAACTCTCTGCACATTGAGTAGTGAACTATTGTTGATTTAAGGCCTTCATCCCTATGAGCTAGTGGTCTGATACCAGAGTGTACCCTTCTTGGTACCAATGGGGAAATGTCAACCTCAATCCTGGCACAGAGGTTTTGTTCTACAATGGTGTCCTGGTTTCAAGATATGCTAGTACAATGGTGGCACAAAGCTTGTGGCAGAGACTAACCAATATATGATTTAACTTAAGGTTCATTCTATAAGATGGAACCCATACCTGATGTTGCTTGGATGAACAAGAACCTGAGAATAGATAGCCCAGCGATCTAGGGCAAAGCAAAATGTTAGAATTATATACTAAAAAGAATATAGAAATAAAATGACTCCCAATGACTTTCTGCCATACTCATAGATCAGTGCCTTTCTCACCCATCACTAGAGAAGCTTTCTTGTGCAGCAGATGGGACATACAGAGACCTACATCAAGACATTATACAGAAAGTAAGAGAGCTTGGAACACTCAGTCCTAAAGGAATGTCTTCATTAAATATCTCCCCTCAGATTTCCCTAATGGGTCTCTGCATCAGTATGTATTTATTGTTTCTTTTCATGAGATCTTTCTTTCTGTTTGTTTTGTTCTATTCTGCTGTGTTTGTCTTATCTTATCATCTTTTATTTTATTATTATTCCTTTTGGATACAGATGGGAGGGGAACGAAGAATGTATATAGAGAGACCCACATCCAGAGATTATACAGAAAGTAAGAGAGCTTTTAACAAACAGAACACATACATAACCATATATGATTATATATTATCCTGAAGACCATTGTTGACTATGTTATATTAGAACTTAAAATAATATAAATATTCATGCTAGTAATATGTAAGGTAAGTTTGAAAATAGACACAACTTTCTAAGGCTTCTCTACTTCCATGTTAATATCAGCTTTATTAAGACCCACAGTTTCCCACATGCCTTTAAAAATGTGTGGAGAAGCAAAGAAGTCAGCTGTTTATGAATGTGATGTTGCCAATCACCAGTTCAATTATAGGAGGAATTTTACAGCAAATTCAAGAGATGTAATAGCCTGAGATCAAACAAAAACTACACTTATATCTCCAAAACTCTGCAGTGCCAACCAGACTTGAGATTAAGTCTCTTTTTTTTGGAATAGAACACTAGCTCTTTTAAAACAATTACAAATTTAGCTTTAGTAAATTAATATACCAAATTCATCAGGCAAGCAAAACAAGGCATCATGTGTGGATGCTAGAGGCACAAGTTACTATCATTGTGAACCCAAGGCTACTTCTTTGTACCATGTGATTGAGCATATGAGCCCTGATTGTCATGTTTATCAAAGTAAGTGAGCTCTACTATGAAAGATTAATGATGCATTGACTTGAAGACACTCTAAATTTAGTGGCTTCCAAATGACTCATAGGGAATAAAGTTTTTTACCATCCATGATAATGGTGTCCATTGTCCCCTATGTAAAATATACAAGATATGTGTTCTCTGCATCTACCAGCATAGGAAGCATAAACTCCAGAAAACAGTAACTAGAACACAGAATGAAAGTTCAGACATCTTAAAATTTTGTATAAAGTACCTTGTATCCACATACAGCCCTGGAATCAATGAATTCTCATGTACTTAAAGTCTCCTATGACCATTGAACTCAAATCAAAAATAACAAGTAAAAATATGCAATTGTGTCTATGAACATAGACTCTAAATAATTTTAGAATTTCAGATTCAAGTTGTTGAAAGTATATAACAGTTCATAGTTGAAGTGAAAATCATCACAGAGGAGGTCATAGTGAATGGTGGTTTTTATAACATTTTTCTATTGCACTTATGGTTTCATAGAAATCTATCATAATATAAAAATGTGATGTTATTTTATAGCCAAGATTTTGATTTCTTTAGTAGTGTCTTGACCTATATTTTTTCATTTTAGTAATATTGTTTTAATTTTATTTCTACTGTTTTAAAAACTACCATTATCAAGAAACATTTTGGTGGGTAAAAGTGTTCATTAGACTTATACATCTAGATCACAATCCATCATTGTGGAAGTACTGGCAGGAACTCAAGAAGGAGCTGAAGTGAAACAATAAGGGATACTTGGTGGTCTGTTCTCTGGTTCTTTTTGTAGCTGACATCCACCTGCCTAGAGATGGTACCCTTAAAGTGGAGTGGGCCCTTCAACTTCAATTGTTTATCAAGACAATCTTTCACAGAAGTCAGGGCCACCGGCCAATCTGATCCAGAAAAATTCCTTGACTCAAGCTCCCTCTTCCCAATTGACTCTAAGCTGTATCTAGTTGACAGTAAGGGGCAATTAACAGAGTAATCTATGTCATATTTGAGCTTAACCAATCATCTCCTATCTATTATCTTTAATGTCACTTTCTTATTTCAGAGTACCTCATTGTCTTCAAAGAAGGTGACAGAAAGAAATGTATTCTATGACTATTGTATGTAAAATTTTCTTCTAAGGAAGTTCAGAAAAAAAGCAGAAGGATTTTTGAAATTCAATTCATAAAATGAATGTAGGACAAATTAATTTGATTGAACTGTTGATGTTAATAAAAGTTGTAAATGAATTTCAAATAATTCAGAACAATATTTACTAATATTCAAGAAAAAAATCTGACTCTAAAGTAAATTACTCCATGAACAAGTCCTCGTACATCAAGGAAAACAGTGATTCCTAATGTCTCTTAGATCTGCCAACTGGACATGTTGAGGAAATTTAGTTTTAATGAATAGTATGACTTTTAAGACTTGAAGAAAGGAGTGTAATTTCATATTGATCAACCAGCGTTAAGCAAAAATTGACTGAAAAACCATCTAAGCTCTTGGACTCAAAGAAATTCCTTCAACAACAAATGAATTATTTTGCTTTAAAGGAGGTAATTGATAGTAATGACTTATAAACTGACAACAGTCTGGTCAGGAATGCTCTAAGAGTCCCAGGGCCATGAGACATAAAATCAGAGAAAAGTTCTGTTTGTCCTTCTTTTGTCAGAAAAGTCAAGTGTCTCAGAGCATTTAATTTAGAAAGAAAAGAAAAAAGAAAAAAGCCTCACAAAATACAACACTATTTCAACAGTTGAAATGGCTCTGGGTTCTTCCATCAACTTCAAGAATTAGTTTGCAAGTGTTTCCTGCTTTCTTTCAGTCTGCTACCAGCATGGAGCAGACCACCTGCTGTGAAATAAGGGTGGAGCGACCAACAGTTATTATAGCAGTAGCCATAAGTTTATTGCTTATTGGTACTAAACTTAAATCTTAGTAATTTTGAATTACTAAGTTAGCTTAGATTTATGGAGATGTGCAATCATTTAGAATGGCATTCATTCCGGAAGGGTATATTATCTAAACCAATTTTCTTATACTGATACAATTGCAATACTATAGTTACGGTTGCATCAGCATTTCTATTATAAAGTCCTATTTTCAGGGTTTTATAATTTGACCATAAAAATTCTCTCCTTGTAGAAACTTGCCAAACAAGATCTGAGGCTCAGAACCAAGTTATTATTTTTTAGTGAAATTAAAAACACACACATACATGTTTGATCTATTCAGCCAGTTAACTCTGGAAACAGCAATAAAAAAAAATCGCCAAACCACATTAAGAGTGATGGAAAATAGTAGAGAAGAGAACAATTACTCAAAGCCCTAAGTTGATGGAACTTGTCAAGTTTTATCATTTTAGTGTTAACTTTCTGTGAGAAATAAGAATGATCCTTTTTAGCTGAAAAAAATGGACATACTTGGAATCCCAGTTCCCAGGAGGCAAGGCCAAGTGACTGCCATTAGCACAAGGTCAGTGTGAGTTACATAGTGAGTTCCAGCCCAGGCTGGGCCACAGTGACAAACCCTCCATTAGAAAAACAAAACACAACAAAACACAAAAGGAAAGTGCTTGTGACATAGATTTTTGAAGGTAGTTCAAGTGAGAAATCTCCCATGTTAATAAGCGTCTCTGCACAAGACCTTGACCTTCCGGTCTCAGTTCTCTCATCTGTGAGGTAGATTGCAAATACACACCAGTTTGAAATGTGAGGATTTAGTAAACAGTAATGAAAAGAATAAACTTTCAAAGCACTCTATGAAGACTTGATGTTAATTATTTAATCCACAGTGCTTTCTCCTACCAAATTCTCAATCCACTGTCCACACAATTTAGATGTTATATATCCAAGGAGTTTCTTAAGTAAATAAGAAACTCCTAGATTAGACTATTATGTATCACATAAAAATATTAGTGGTTTGTGTGATTGTAGTAGGTTTTATATTTTCCATTCAGAATCGACAGTGGTCTTAGGCCTTCATGATGACTGGAGCAAGCATTTTGGAATGGAATTATCCCACCCTGAAAATATGACTACGGCCCTCTTGTGGTAGCTGGAAACAATGCACACTACATACAAGGAAGGGCTGAGATTCTGCCTTTGTGAGACAAATCTTTTTTTTTTTCCTTTATTTTTTATTTCTTCAAGTTACATCTCAATCGCAGTCCCCTCCCTATTCCCCCTCCAATCCCACCCTCCCACCCTCAACCCCCCATCCTCTTTCCTTTTTTTAAGTTTAAGGTATATCTTATTTCCCCCTACAGTTTCCCCTTTCAGTCCAACAAATGGCTCTTTCTCTTATAATAACAAATACAATAGAGTACAACAGAGGTAATTAGGCCACAGTTATGAGGATTATATGGCTTAACGTACATTCCCAATGACCAGTACATATGTATTTGGTACCTGAATTTAACATTCTGCTATCTAAACATCTCCATGAGTTTAAAGGTCTATATCTGACTCAACATTCATACTAACTTGCAACACAATTTTAAAAGTATCTTCTTAGATCTATAACACTCTCTTGACTCCTAAACAACTCAAAATTTAATTATGAGACTCTAGCTATCTGTTCTTCAACCACCTCAGAGACCTGAGAGGGATAAATATATCTGATTTTATAGGAAGTACAGGACCTGCAGCTTCCCAAACTAAGAAATGACATACCTGTGGCTGCCTGGACAGTTCCCATTTTCTCTCCATACATTACAGCATCGATCTTCAGTCATTTGGCCCCGTTTCTCTGACAGACATTGATTGTAGAGCAGGGGTTATGAAGGACTTACCTACCCTGTCTTGGCAGAGCTATGCTGTCGACTTACCTGCTTCCAGGTTTTGTCCTTTTTGGACAGCATTCTGTCTACAGTTGGGGCAAGGGGCTTTTCCTACCAAGAAATAGGCTTGCGACTAATTCAATCATCTCCCACTGGAGATTCTTCGATGCTCATCTTCTACTTGGAGGAGAATAGGGGGTGCTGTCAGGAGTTGATATGTCTTGATATAAAAAAATCTAAAGTTACGAAAACATCTTTGAATGTCATATTCTGCAGATCTCTTGAAGTTTTTGAAGAGGCCCTATCTATCTCTTATATTAGGGTAAGCAGATGTTGTTCGTCTCCTGCCGGTTTATTTCTGATTAGCTTAGAAAGTAACTATAATAGGCTGTCATAGTACCTAACAGAATGACCGGCTTGCATAACGATTAGTTTGCATTTCTTAATTATCCTAAACAGTTTATGACAATTAGTAGTAAAAGGCCGAAACATTACATTTCATTTTTTTTTTTACCTCCTAACCCTTCTATCCCATTTCCCTGGGGTGGGGTGTCCTTACATAACAGTCCCTCATCTCAGTTGAGAGGTCGGATGAGGGCCAAGAGCCTCTTCATTCATTGGGGATCTACGAAGCAGTACCATCAGTGAAAAGTGTCTCATTGCCCGGGAGAGAGAACTACTAAACAATCACAAATCTTTATGAATACGTATCTTAAGTAATAAACAAAATAAGTAATAGTTTTGAAAAAAATGAATTATCCAGTGTAAGAGAAGAATGACGTTCCTTGTTTAATTGTGGTAAACGATGAAGAGCAGAGGCTCTGATGACAGGCTTGCTATGGTTCCACCTTACCTTAGTTTCATTCAAGCTTGATAAACAAACAAGGTACCAAACTAAATTTCTCATGAATGGGATTTGGAATAATAGAAGTAATCGCATGCTGGAAATATAGCTTGGTGGAAGAGCTCTTTCTGAGCTTATGCAAGGTCCTTTGTTCAATCCCAAGAGCTATTTGTCGTTTTGTTCTTTTCTTCAGAGGATTATTGCAATGATTATATGAGATAACTCACATACATTCTGGCTTATACTAACTATGAGGAATGATTTGCTGTCACTGTAGTATTCTTCCTGCTCTCCAATTCTGGACAATATTTTTTAAATGAAGTCATTAATGAGTTCAGTTTTTAAAATGTCTGTTGTTAGGTCTAGAGAGATGGCTCAGCAGTTAAGCTCGCTCGTTTTTACAAATGGCCTGTGTTCAATTCCTAACATCCACATGATAACTCCAACCACACAGAACTCCACAATACTAGTAAGCACATGATACACAACCATACATGACATCAAATCTCTCATATACACGAAATTAAAATATATATATTTTAAAAAAGAAATTTATTTTGGTTTGTTTGAGTCAGGGTTTCTCTATGTAACAGTACTGGCTGTCCTGGAACTTGCTTTTGTAGACAAAGCTGGCCTAGAACTCACAGAGATCTGCTTGCTTCTGCCTCTGGAATGCTGGGATTAAAAACATGTGCCACCACATCTGGTTAGAATAATTTTTTTAAATTAAAATGTTTGCAGTCATAAATGAATAACTTTTTAAAGTTTTTGCTTATGCTGTTTAATTATTTAGTGACACATAACCTCTGCCACTGGGGTTTGCATCTCTTTGTTTTCTTGTTGTTATTTCATTTGTATATTTGTTTGTTTGTTTATTTATTTATTTATTTTTAGATAAACCCTCCTATGTAGCTCATCCTTCTGCCTTTGGATTCACTGCATACCTCAGGGTGGTTTAAAGCTCATAATGTCTATGCCTCTGCCCCTCCTCTTGTCAACTGCTAGGATTATACATATATGTCATTTGTGGACAAAGTGATTTTCTCTTAACATTCTAATTTTAAATGGTTAAAAATGGGGCTCAGCAATTAAGAGCACTGGCTGCTATTGCAGAGAACCCAGCAAGATTCAGTCTCCAGAACCAATATGGCAGCTCAAGACCAACTCTATTTCCAGTTCCAGGGGATTGGATGCTCTCTTCTGAACTCTGAATGCATTGCACACATGTGATATGCAGACTTACATGCAGGCAAAACAGCCATACATAAAATAAAATAATAAAATAAAATAAAATAAAAAACATAGTAAAAGAGCTTAAATAAACCCAATTTTTTTCTTTTCTTTTTTTTTGCTGTTTATTTATTACTTCAATTTTACATCTCCACCACAGTCCCTCCTGCCACCACTCCTGGGCCCACCCTCTCATCCTCCCACCTTCTTCCCCTTCTCCCATCTATCCTACTCTTCTGGTGTGGGATGCCCTACATGTCAGCCCCCCTCAGTTCAGCAGCCATATGAGGGCTAAGAGCTTCCTCTTGCACTGGGGCCTACATGGCAGCTCTACTAGGGCAAAGTGTCACAATAACAAGTAACAAACTGTATGTTCCTGTTCCTTTTAGTCTGTTGATTGTAGGATAGTTGTCCTGTACTATATGGCTAAAATCCAGTTATAAGTGAATAGATGTCATGTGTATCTTTCTGGGTCTGAGTTATGCCACTCAGGATGAGCTTTTCTAATTCCAAACATTTGCCAGCACATTGCATGATTTCATTGCTTCTGATAGCTGAGTAGTATTCCATTGTATAGATGCACCACAGCTTTTTTATCCATCCATTGATAGAGAGACATCTGGGTTGTTTCCAGTTTCTAGCTATTACAAATAAAGCTCCTATGAACATAGTTGAGGAGATACCCTTGTGGTTTGGTGAGGAATCGTTTGGAGTATACCCAGGAGTGGTATGGCTGGGTCTTGAGGTAGAACTATTCCAAGTTTTCTGAGATACTCTCACAGTGATTTCCATGGTAGTTGTACAAGTTTGCATTCCCACCAGTAATGGAGGAGTGTTCCCCTTTCTCCACAACTTCACCAGGACTCTGAGATTCCAACTCACACCTGTCAGAACGGCTAAGATAAACCCAATTTCCTAAGTGAAGAGAATCTATTTCTTGTAATATGTAATATGGAATATTCAGCAACGTTTATTTTCAAAGTATTTTTAAATGTTCCATTTATCATGTATGACCACGTAATTTAGAAGCACAGGGCCTTGAGGGAAGCACAACATTTACCTGGGATAAATAGAGGGCACTATTTGGGCAGTTTAAAGTTAGGTGCACCGTGGGTAAGATTTGGAGTAGGTAGTTAGCTGTTATCTTGCACCCATCACTCAATTGTTAAATGAAACCGGGAAAGATTTTGAACAGTCAAGTATGTCCATTTTCTGCTTTCCCCAGATTTGAAGAATGAATGTGGTAACAGTAGTGCAATCCCAACTCTCAGTAGATGCCAAATGTTAGTGTTATTTCCATTGAGTTCCACATTATCTTGCTTCTAACGGTCAACATATGTGGATAAATAATGTCTATGCGAGCTTATCAAGAGTTGCAGTTACAATAGATGGGTAGATATGGTGCTCTTTTAGGATGTACTCATGTCAGATACATAGCCTTATTCATCAGCGCTAGTCATTGTGAAGTACACTATAGATTTCCTTGTTTTCTGGAAAAATCCACAGCTAGATAAATTATAATTAATAAAATCTACACAAGCCTAGAAAATAGTAATTTTCTGAGCCAAGTTACATTCACAGACGAGAAAGGGTTCCGTGTACTAAAATGTATTAAAAGTCCTATGAAATATATTATGACTACAGAGAAAGACTTTTTTTTTCTGAGTTAATTCTGGAATACTGTTTTTTTTTTCTTCCATCTAGTGTGCTTTATTTATGTAAGCGGTAATCTGTGAACTCCAACAGAGTGGCTAAACTGAATGCACTGGAATAAAATAAAGGAGAGAGGTTAATGTTGATTATCCTGTGCTTGGCATGCCATTGAGATCTAAAACTTGTGGTTTCTCAGAGGTGGAAAGACATACTGCCAGCAGGTTGATGCAGAATCACATGGACATTAGTGAAAAGAATGAATGGAAGCTGGCTGTCCATCCAAAGCTTGTTGACTGCATCCTCCCTGAAAGTTGCCTATTTCCAGATCTCTTGTGCTTCATGACCTAAAAGTATAAACTCAATACTTTATTTTATTAACTGTCATTCTATATTCAGAATATTTGATTGTACTCAGCTACAATAGTAATTGTGCATTACAAAGAGCTCAAATTGATAACTCCTAAAATATTTGCTTACAATTGCATTGTTTCATAAGATGTCTGGTATTCTCTCAATCAGAAAGTTTCTCATTTGACAAAGATTATTGGCTTGTTCAAGAATTACTATTTAAAAATTTTCTCCATGAAGTTATTTTAATAAGAATAAAGTAAATATCAAGTTCTGTCTGCTACATGTCAGATATCATTTTAATAAATACAAATTTTAATTCCTTTAAGTTTTTTTTTATTTTTATTTCAAGTTACAAATCAATCACAATTTCCTCCCTACTCCCCCCTCCAGTCCCACCCTCCCACCCACAGACCCCCATCTTCTTCCCTTTTTTTTAAGTTTAAGGTATATCTTATTTCCCCAACAGCTCCCCCTTTCAGTCCAATGGCTCTTTCTCTTATAATAATAAATACAATACAAAACAACAGAGGTAATTAGGCCACATTTATGAGGGTTATATGGCTCAGTGTACATTCCAATGTCCAGTCCATATGTATTTGGCACCTGACTTTAACATTCTACTATCTAACCATCTCCATCAGTTTAAAGTTCTGTATCTAACTCAACTTTCATACTAACTTGCATCACAATTTTAAAAACATCTTCTTAGATCCATAACACTCTCTTGACTCCTAAACAACTCAAAATTTAATTATGAGACTCTAGCTATCTGTTCTTCAACCACCTCAGAGACCTGAGAGGGATAAATATATCTGATTTTATAGGAAGTACAGGACCTGCAGCTTCCCAAACTAAGAAATGACATACCTGTGGCTGCCTGGACACTTCCCGTTTTCTCTCCATACATTACAGCATCTATCTTCAGTTGTTGGCCCTATTTCTATGACACACATTGATTGTAGAGCAGGAATTATGAAGGACTTGCCTACCCTGTCTTGGCAGAGCTAGGTTGTCAACTTACCTGCTTACAAGTTTTGTCCTTTCTGGACAGCATTCTGTCTACAGTTGGAGCAAGGGGTTTTTCCTACCAAGAGATAGGCTTGCCATTAATTCAATCATCTCCCACTGGAGATTCTTCGATGCTCATCTTCTACTTGGAGTAGAATAGGGGGTGCTGTCATGAGTGGAAATTTCTCGATATCAAAAAATCTAAAGTTAAGAGAACATTTTTAAATGCCATATTCTACAGATCTCTTGAGGTTTTTGAAGAGGCCCTATCTATCTCTTATATTAGGATATGCAAATGTTGCTTGTCTCTTAGCAACTTGATTTCTGATTAGCTTAGAAAATAACTATAGTAGACTGTCATAGCGCCTAACAAAATGCCAGGCTTGTATGACTATTAGTTTGCATTTCTTAATTATCCTAAACAGTTTATGACAATTAGTAGCAAAAGGCCAAAACTTCACATTTCATTTTTTTTCTTTATCCCCTGATCCTTCCATCCCACTTCTTTGGAGTGGAGTGTCCCTATATAACAATCCATCATCCTAGTTCAGAGTTCATATGAGGGCCAAGAGCCTCCTCATACAATGGGGGTCTACGAGGCAGTACCACCGGTAAAAAGTGTCAACCCCTGGTCACTAATATCCATCAACATCAATGGACTCAACTCGCCAATAAAAAGACACAGACTTATAGACTGGATCTTTAAACGAGACCCATCTTTTTGCTGCAAACAAGAAACACATCACACTATTTAAGATAAACACTATCTCAGAGTAAAGGGCTGGGAAAAGGCCTTCCAAGCAAATGGACCCAGGAAGCGAGCTGGAGTAGCCATCCTAATATCGAACAAAATAGACTTCTAATTGGAGTTAATAAAAAAAGACAGAGAAGGGCATTACATACTCTTTAAGGGAAATATTCATCCAGAGGACATCTCAACATTTTACATCTATATCCCCAAATACAAAGGCACCTACATTTGTAAAAGAAATGCTTCTAAAACTTAAATCACACATTGATCCAAACACTTTAATAGTGGGAGACCTCAACACCCCACTCACAACAATGGACAGATCATCAAGACAGAAGCCAAACAGAGAAATAATGAGTCTAACAGAGATCATGAACCAAATGGACCTAACAGATATCTACAGAACATTTCACCCAAACACAAAAGAATACACCTTCTTCTCAGCACCGCATGGAACCTTCTCCAAAATCGACCATATAGTTGGACACAAAGATACACTCAACAGATACAAGAAAATTGAAGTAACCCCTTGTATCGTATCAGACCACCATGGAGTAGGTCTTATTTTTAACACTCCTTGTCCTGTTGAGAAAACTAAAGTTAATAAATAGGCATAGTTGCACAGCTAGGGTAACGAACTGAAACCCCCCTCAGAGTCTACTTATCTGCATGAATCTGTCCTAGTACTGTGAATTGTTTGATGTGATTAGACTTCTTGATAGTAGAATTTTATCAAATCAATTTTTTCTAGAATCAGGCTCAGGATTGGTGAGCCTTAATGATGGGGATCAATCGGATAGTTTAGTGAGTCCTGTTTAATTATCAGTCAGGCATGGATTAAGACTTTAAGATATCTGGGTGGAGACATACATACACACAAGCACATGCACTCACATACACACATCCACTCATGCAGCACATGGACACACATGCAAACACACACACACACACACACACACACACACACACACACAAATCACACACTCGGGAAAGGAGATAAATGAAAGTAGGATAGTCACAAGACAGCAGGACATTAGATACTTTTTATTTATTTAAAGATAAGGAGCCTGCCTGGCCTGAGCTTGTCAGTGCTGTTTACCCATCTGTATGGCTGAAGAAAAATACTTATAGAATATACTGCCAAAGTCTAGACTACTTTGTGGAAATGTAGGGGTATCTTCAGGGACAAAGAATCTGAAGAACATTTCAAATATTCTGTATCTTTTTCTTGTCCCTTCTCCACGTGTTTTCATTTCACTCCTTTTATCTTGGTTTTGTTGCAACAGATGCCAATGGAGCTCTTGACACCAAGAATGCCAGATTTATCACTAGCATGATGCCAAACTGGGAGGGGGTACCAACAATATGTTTTTTTTTTTGTGTCAGTTCACTTATTTTAATAGAGGAACTCATTTGAATAACATTTGGACAAAAGAGTTAATAATAGTAGCTGAGATTTGAAAGTCAGATTGGATTAATGAACAACTGACCCAAATCTTTACCCTGAATAAAAACTGAATGACATTAGAATAATTTTGAAGGCACAGAGTAGTCTGTCAATTAACCCT
Organism: Lophiomys imhausi; assembly: GCA_907164525.1. Taxonomy (NCBI): domain Eukaryota; kingdom Metazoa; phylum Chordata; class Mammalia; order Rodentia; family Muridae; genus Lophiomys; species Lophiomys imhausi. The sequence goes on along the minus strand of CAJQZJ010000382.1, from coordinate 1,879,997 downwards.
TCTTTACATTTTCCCTGCTACCTTTCCTGCCACACACATTCAACACAATACTCAGGTTGGCCTACTCTTATTTTACCTGGGAGTTATATAGGAGCATTTTAGACTGGCATTATAATAATCATGAACTATAACCAAACAATGATTCTGAGTTTAGCTAGGAATTCATTTTTTTCACAGTCTATCAAGTTAAGCATGCTATTATTTTCACATGTATCCATTGATTTATAATTCACAGGTCCATTAGAAATAATTGTCCTTTAAAGAATATCTACAATTGTTATAATGCTATATAATTGTGTATTTGTGGTGTGGAGCACAAACAATGAGAGAGAAGGAAAAGGCAGGAAGGAGTATTTACAAAGAAATAAAACTTTGCATAGATTTTGATGAAATTAGTACCCAGCCACAAATTAGGTCATTACCAGCATCAAAGTCTCTGCCCAGTGTTCCCCTCAAAAAACCATTAACCATTATTGGGCTTCTATTGTTACAGGGCTAGCCTTGTGTTCACTTAATTCTATCCAGAAAAGTCATATATTAAATAGGATTTGGAGTCTGTTTTCTTTCATACAGTATCATGTTTGTGAGACTTGACCACTGTGTTATACCTAGTAATAAATTATTCTTTCAGAGTTTCATATATAGGAATATATTAACATTAAATTCTCCATTTTAATGTGGAAGAAAAATTTACTTTTGAAACTGTATAACTATTATAAATGGTTGGTTATGAATATTTTGAATGTGGTGTTTAAACAACATATGTGGATTTTGTTAAGCTCTCAAAACTTTCCAAAAGCATTGCTCTTATCTGGAGCTCTACTTGGCAAAGACTTGAGAGCCATCATGTCTCCTCCAAGTGTATTTTATGTATAATTGCCTTTCAGTTAGTTTATATGGATTAGTCAAGATCACAAATCCCTCTCATATACACTTATACTATATTCCAAATTTATTCCTTACACTTGAAAAATGAAAAATCATTATTCTTACTTAATATAAAATTGTCTAATCATAGCCCCTTCTCTTCAATGTAAAATAGTAGGAAGCCAAACCAGTATTTTACTGTTAGATTCTCCCTCTGGTTTTTGCCCTCTAAAATTTTGCACTTAATCTCTATTTAGCTTTATGTGCCCTGAATGAGATACCATTTTATGTCTTCTCTTATCTTCTCTATGTCTATTTGCTTGTTTGTATGGATTTTCATGTGTGTGGATGCACCTGTGTCTGGAGGCATTCATCTACATACATGTCTGTCGTGTGTGTGTGTGTTTGTGTGTGTGTGTACATGTGTAGATCATAGGACAACCTCAGCTGCTATTTCCCAGGTATCCTTTACATCTATTGCTTTCACACAAGGTCTTTGCTTGGCTTGGCACTGCATAGTAGTCTAGGCTTATTGGTCATGTTCCAGTCCCTGGGATCTTTCTGTGGACCTCAGGAGTGCCACGAATAAAAGGGCACACTATTACTCCTGCGTTGTATTTGTTTCTGTTTTTTATATTTATTTTTTGATATTATTGAATAATTGTATCAGACCTCCCTATTTTTCGTTTTTGTTCCCTCCCATATACCACATATGGCTCTCATTCATATTCATGATGTTTTGTCATTGATAGTTGATATATATTCAACAATATATAATAAATATTACTTGTTTAGTCTGTTTAATGTTACTTGTATATATGTTTACAGGGTTGACCATTTGGTATTGAATTTTCAATTGGTCCATTCTTTCCTGAGGAAGACTATTCATCCAACTATTAGCAATACTAGGTTGCCTAGTAGTTCCTTGAATAGAGTTGAGTTTCCATGAGATTTCACCTGTTCACATTAGCATATCTGTTGGTGTTATTCACTGAGCAGCTCATTTCAACTTTCCTATTGTTTGTCTATCATTATGTCAGTTTCTATAAGTGACATTTTTTGCCTTAAAATGAAGCTAATATAGACAGCTGAAAAACAATGTCAACAACAGTAATTAATATATTAGCAATCCCAAAGCTTCAGTATATATTGGTTCCTTACACAGGAGTTTGCAACCAAAAAGAAAAAGGTTTTAAATACTGCATCAAAATCCCAAACCAGAATCACATCAGGATTGCTTTCCAACCTTCAAATTTATCATTATTTTCAGTCACAGACTTGATTTTACAGCCGCCAAATGTGAAGCATCAAAATGAGGAAAACAGACTAACAAAATAAAAATGCCTAGAGCAATAAAGAGAGTTTAATTCTTTGAGGCAAGTCTTTCTGAGATCCAGCAACATCAACAAAACTGTTACTGAGTAAGTGAATGCACACATACTGTTTCTCTAATTTCTCAGAGCACTGTTCAGGGCTGCAGCATTGGTAATCAGGGTAAGATTGGTTCTGCTCCATGGTCCTTCTTCATTGTTTGCTTATTTTTCTTCTTCTTCCTCTTTTTTTTCCCAAAAAGCCATCTGCCTTAGCTCTTTACTTTTGGAGGCTAAACAGTCACATAAATATAATTTGCTGAGATTTTTTTTAATGAAATGTTTTCAACAGTTTATTTTTCCATATTCAATTATATTTATTACCTTATGCCACCGTAGCCTTATGATGTAAAGGAATTATCTACAATCATGACTGCAAGCAAACTGTCTTGCCCAAAATAAAAGAAAAGTAAATGTCATTTTATCGTTAACTAAAATTGAAAAATGTTTGGACTCTAAACATAACTTGGGCCAAATCATATTTAACCAACAGTTATCCTTTCCTGTATGCTGTTGCTCATCCAGTGTCCCTAGATTTCATTCACCACTCATCCCTCACTCTCCCATGCTCAGCGATGCTTCTCTGAACACTATTGTGAATAAACTCACTAATCCATTCAACTTTTCAAGTGTGACTGGGATACTATTTCTATTCAATCTTTTCTTTTACAATCTTTCTTCAGTTTTGATCAACATCAATCTCATCACAATTCTTCCTGGAAAAAAATTTCTTACTCTAAGAGTGTCTTTCTGACCTTCTATGCTTTCTTATTCATTGTGCATCCAAGTATTTATACACTTCCTGTCACTTCCTACAATATTTAATACAGTCTAATCTCAATCTAAGTATTTGTCACAGAATTTGAAAAGCTGTGGCCCAGCTGAGACCTTCATTGAAAGTATTATGCAATACAGATGGAATTTTCAAAGCATCTGAGAACATGCATCTGGCTCTAATATGAACCAAATGTCCATGTTGAAGAAACTGGCAGAGGGTAAAAATGTCATCAGAGTTGGGGCTCTCTGTCTTTGGAGAACATCATTCATTCATCAGTTTAATTTAATTTAAGTATTTTATGTATGAGTTCTCTAGGCCTGCTCATTCCTCTTTTGTCCACTACAGTCTTAGAGCTAATACATCATAAGCAATTCCTTTCAAGTGAGAGGAAAATCATTTTTAAAGGCTTTGTCCAAAGGGTAAACAAAATTAAGTTCATTCTCTACTCTTAGCCCTGGGAGGATGTGACATATGGGATGAAAGGAAATTGACTGATACCATCTGGGTGCAAAAAATCTGATACCAATTAGGTAACAACACACATACCTGGATGCTGTTTTTCATGCAACTTCAATTATACCGAATAAAGACTAGAATCTGGAAGAAAGCAATATGCAACATACTAAGACTAAAGTCTTTCTTTAAAAATCAAACTTAATTGAAAAAAAATTTTCAAATACTTTCTATATAAAAATATGTAACAAAACTAGATTATGTTACCAAAAGAACACTGCACTTTGGAAGTTTGGGGAAGGTATGACTTTTGGAGAACAGTCACTGACTTCACATTTATTCAGGTAAAAGAAAAAATATTATTCAGTTCTGTTTTAAAGGCCATATAGAGATATCACACTTTTGCATAAAAGACTAACATTTCACCACACTCTTCAGAATACCTTTGTATTAGAGTTTGTCACTTAGTTTCTGTTATGTAACAAACCAACCCAAACAGTTGCTTAAAGAAAACCACAATTCACTGAGTTCATCTTACTGAGGAGGTCTCCACTTCTGACCAAACTTATTCAAATTTGACCTGGGTACTTTATGAATCTGTTGGCAGCTGGCATACTTTTAAAGCTCAAGGGTCACAAAAATCTCTCTTGCCTGTGTAACAGTTGGTTGCCAATCAATCATTAGGGCAAAAAAAGTAATCATGGTACATATCTTCTGTCAGGTTAGCTTGTTATTCCACTGATAAACATTTCTTTTGTAAATGAAGAGATAAGAATTCTGAAAGACCTCTTCCTGTCAAATCCACATGGATCAAGTACCTCAGCATAAAACCAGATACACTAAATCTGATAGAAGAGAAATGGGAAAATGACCTGAATGTATTAGCATAGGAGACAACTTCCTGAACAGAACAACTAACAGCTCAGGCACTAAGATCAACAATTAATAAATGGGACCTCATGAAACTGAAAAATTCTGTAAGGCTAAGGACAAAACCATAAAAAAGACAAAATGACAGTTTACAGAATAGGAAAAGATCTTCCTCAACCCTATATCTGGCACAGGGCTAAACTACAAAATATATTAATAACTCAAGAAACTAGATATCATCAAAGCAAATTACCCAAATAAAAAAATATGTATCTAAACAGAGAATCCTCAACAGAGGACGCTGTAATGGCTGAGAAACATTTAAAGAAATGAACTGCATCCTTATTCATCAGGGAAATGCAAATCAAAATGACAATGAAATTCCATCTTGCACCCTCTGAATGGCCAAGATAAAAAGCCCAAGAGACAGCACATTCTGTCAGGGATGAGGAACAAGGGGAACACTACTCCATTGCTGGTGGGAGTGCAAACTTCTACAACCACTTTGGAACTCAATCTGGCAGTTTCTCAGAAAATTGGGACTAGTTCTACTTTAAGACCCAGCTATATCTCTCTTGCGGATATACTCAAAAGATATTCCAACATGGACACTTGCCCAATTATGTTCATAGCAGCTTTCTTTGTAAAGGCCAGAAACTGGAAACAACCTAGATGTCCCTCAACTGAAGAATGGATAAAGAAAATGTGGTACATTTGCACAATGCAATATTTCCCATCTGTTAAAAACAATTACATCTATTTGCAGGCAAATAGATGGATCTAGAGAAGTTCATCCTGAGTGAGTTAACTGAGATGGAGAAAGATAATGTTATGCATTCACTTATAAGTAGACAGCAGCCATAAAATACAGGATAATCATGTTACAATCCGCTGACCCAAAAAAGCTAAGTAACAAAGAGAGCCCAAGGGTTCATGCCTGAATCTCACTGAGAGGGGGAAATAGAATAGAAATCAGGGGTGGATGGAGACAGGGATCTGGGTAGAGGAGTGCCTGGGGAGTGGAGCAGGAGAGATCAAGTATATGGAGAGAGAGAACTGGAACCATGCGAGAAGGTTATCTCTAGGAAGAGCTAGAATCCTAGGACAATGGAAAAGCCCAGGAATCTGTAAGAGTGTCCCTAGTTAAGACTCCTACCAGAGTAAATACAAAACTGGAAACAACCATCTCCAGTAACTGAAAAAGACTCCAAATGGAAAGACTGGCAAACCAACCCAGCCACAAACCCTAGAGCCACAATTTTTTTTCCTGCCAACAAGACATGGAGGGACAAAGATGGAGCAGAGATTGAGGGAATGAACAAACAATGACTGGTCCAGTTTGAGACCTATGCCATGAGATTGAGCCCACTCATAACAATATTGGTGATATTCTGCTATACTTCCCCAAAAGTGCCTAGCATAACTGTCCTCTGAGAGGCTTCTCCCAGCAACTGATGGAAACAGATACAGAAACGCACAGCCACACTTCAGGAGGACCTGGGAGAATGCTGTGGAAAGTGCTGATGAAGGATTGAGGGAGACAGAGAGGTCAAGGACACCACAACAAAATGTACACAACCAAGTAACCTGGTTCTATAGGGGCCCACAGAGAATGAACCACCAAACAGAGAGCATACTTGGATGGACCTATGCCCTCTGCTCATATGTAACAGAGGTACAGATTTATCTTCACTTGGGGACCTATGCCTATGTAACAGTGGTACAGATTTATCTTCATTTGGGGGTCCTTGTAGCTGGAGTGGTATCTGACTTTGTTGTCATCTTGGGATCCCTTTCCAATAACGGGGTTGCCTTGTCTAGCCACAATAGGAGAAAATGCTCCTAGTCCTCCTACAACTTGATATGCCAAGGCAGGTTGGTATCCATGGGAAGCCTACCATTTTGGGGTCTTTTCTGAGGCGAAGTGGAGGACAACAAGAAGATAACTTGGAGGTGAGGTGAGAGGGAGTGACTGGGAAGAGAGGAGGGAGGGGAACCTGTGATTAGGATGTAAAATTAGTTAATTAATTAATAAAAAAATGTAAAAGATTATGATAAATGCCAATGGATTACATTTAAATAAAAGATATATATTGGGAGAATGGAATTTTTAAAAAATCATAAATAAACTACGTACTATGTCTAAAACAATTATATAACAATAAGTAAAAGAATTTTCTAGTTGCAAAGTTACTTGCTTATATTAGGAAAAATATACACTAACATAACTTTGACCTTAAAGAATAGTTCAGTAATTGCTGTGGTTGTTATGAAGGTGAGGATAACTTTATAAATTGTACAGTGTTAAATAAAATAAGCTAAAATCACTATCTATGATTTAGTAATGTATCACAACCACTTCATTGGGGTAAAGAATTTACATGTTGCTGGGCGTGATAGCCCACGCCTTTAATCCCAGCACTGGGGAGGCAGAGGCAGGTGAATCTCTTTGAGTTCAAGGGCAGCCTGGTCTACAGAGTGAGTTCCATGACAGCCATGGCTGTTACACAGAGAGACCCTGTGTCAAAAAAAAAAAAAGAATTTACAGGTCTAGAATATACTACTTTCTGACTTTAATATTAAGTTTAAACTTGTAGAAAACTCAAAACCTTCTTCCATAATCAAGATTATTCAATCTCAAAGATGAGTTTTATCATAAGATGATGAGATAAGAAATGATCCACCATCAGTGATGATATGATAAACAGAAAGGTTCTATCACATAAATGAAATGAAGGAGATGATATTTATTGAGTCGATGTACAAACATGTCATAATATTATAATTTACTTTAATGCCTCTGTTCGTATCAGTATTATAACAATTTTCTACTTGTCCACAGAAATCTTCTTATTGGTTCCTTCACTTTAAAACTGGAGTTATAAATAAATGGACTCCAACAAAGTGAAGTGATATCCTTAAATCTCCCCTAGTTTTTTGGAAGATGAGAAAGCCCAGTATGCAGCTTTGATACAATAATTGAGATTGTTACTTTAGGGACATTGCATTGGTGTTCTTAAAACAGATAGAGAAGGATATATTATGTAGAAGGATGATGCTTGAAGACATAGTAGTTGAAAGATTTGGAAAAGGTAGCCAGTTTGACTTGGTTGATTTTAGCCATACTGACTGTGTAACCTCAGGCCTCTCTGTACTTAATAGTATCTGACTATAATATAAACATCCAAGTACTGATACTTAATCTATACCATCAGGAAAAGTTAAATCAGTTTATGACTACAAAATTCTTAATAAATTTCAAACAGAAGTCTGGAGTTATTTTCCAAATATTTTTTCATGAAATATGAACTTGATCTCAAATCACTTTCACATGATAAGCCAACTGGAAAGAAGGTAGGAAGTGCATGACGGAACAAAAGTCAAAATTTCTCAGAGTCTGATATTTCAAATAATGGAAACAAAGTTAGTTGTCAAACATTTTCTGGTTGATTTTCCTGTAGCTCAACTCTAATGAAAAGCAATGACACTTTGGTTTCATGATTTCTTAGTTGAAATGTCATGAGTATGGGAGACAAACTTGTGATCTCGAAGTTTCTACACTTATTTTCATTCGCGATGTCTTATTTTGTGGTTTCCTCTTAATGCTGTAGGGTATTTGTTATCTGTAGAATGTCCTGATAAACTATCAGTAACCATCATTGTCAGATTGTCAGAGCTCTGTAAGAATTCAATGATTGATGCCTGTCATTAGTTCATATCCAGATCACAATGATTATTTTGGCAGCCATATGGAGTGTGGGTGGGGCTCCACAACCCTCCTCCACATAGTACACTCACTTGTAAGCTGAAAATGTCCTTTGTGTATGTGAATTCTTGGGAGTTGTCACAAGTACTTGTTCAGATGTTATGCTATTTTAGATTTATGCTAATATACCACAGGGTTACTAGAGAAGTTAGGAAGTGTCATTCATACATGACTTTGCTAACACTTTCTATCACCCCACCTCATGTCTTGTCACATTCCATGCTGTTCTGGGAATGGCTCATGTCACCACCTGATCTTAACACCCCAAATTATCATCACATTCCTATTGTAGACACGACAATCCTTAATTTCCGAGTTGTGCAGTCCATGTCTGGTTAATCCTAACATATATCTTCAAAAGCCTCAAGTCAAATTGTATTACCATCTGCTGCACATTTGGAAGTGATTTCTGTGATGGAGTGACCAGACTGACATGTGTTATACCCAAACCTTCGTGTCAAAGTCCAGCATCTAGTTTGGATAAGCTTCATTGAGAGACCTGCTTTTAAAAGGGAATTACTCTTGCCTACATGTACGTAACATCATAATTGACATCTTTTTTTGGTACTTTTTCATACTTTTCAATTTGTTCTTGGAACTCTTAAATAACTGGTGTTTTCTTAACATAATTTTTGGATAGAAAAATGAGATCTGAAGTGCAAAATTAAATGGTTTCCTGTTATTATGGTGGGGTGTATTAAATATCACAAACATATAGAGAATATAAAAGGCAGAGAAATAAAATACTTAACAATGATACTGAGACTTTCTACATTTGCTTGTCTTTCCTACCTCACCACAGAACACAAAACAGCAATCAATCAGTCAATCAATCAATAATAAATTTCTCCCTTGTCATTTAGTCATTTCACCCTGTGGTTAGAAAGAGAAGTGGGATATACTGTATTGTAACTTCTCTCAGTTATAGTAAGTGTTCCAATTGCAATTCCTGTACGTCGAAAATTCATTATGTCCACAAATAGCTTCAATAGTTGAGATATCTACCAATTACGTGTTCCTTTCCATTGTTTTACTCATCTACATGAGCCTGACAAACTGAAATGCCTAAAATTAAGATTCATAACTATCAGTTAATTAGTTTGGTTCAGGTATTGCTACTCACGGTACACTATTATAAACTGAAGATCATAGAGAATCCTTCACAAGAATGTCTGTTCATAGAAAGCTCCCTGTCCTAACATAATTGAGGAAACCAATTAAAAAATATTGAGCTATGTTCCTATACATGCATCTTCTACAACTTCATCAATATGTCTCTTAAAAATTATACTGAGTGAGGGAAATGGTGATCGGAATGTAAAATAAACAAATTAATAAACAATTATACTGAATCATTCCTTCAGTACTTCCATAACATTGTTTTAATGGATATTACCTTCCAGACTTTATTGCCACCTTTTAATTATTCTTTCTTGGAGTAGACTCACTGAGAGACCAGGAGGGGCTCTGTTAGCCAGTAAAGGGAAAAGCAGTGTAACTTCTCTCTCTGCTCTAAGTAGACTGAACAGACAATGTTGATGTAATGGGTGAACAAGATTAGTAGGAAAAAGGAATGCCTAGGACACACTTTTCCACAGAATCCAAAGAGTAATTTATCTCAAACAATTACTTCCTTAACTTCAAAAAATATTCCCATTCCCCTTTTACATTTTTCATTGAAGTTAGATTTGATTGTGATATGTATTAACCTCTGCAGTGAACAAGTGCATACCTCTTCATATCTTGAAACTTCTTCAAGTCTTAGAATTTAAGTAAATAAAGTCTAGAGTTCTATGTACAAAGACAAAACTACCTTGAAGAATTTTCAGCATTATACAAAAGAACTGTTGTTTCAAAACTCAGATTTCACTTGAAAGACGTTGGAGAAGTAGGCTGTGAGCCCATGTCCAGTCTCTGTAACCTGGGTATTTAGGTGTGACTGATTCAGGAATATTTGCTCTCTTCCACTAGTTTGAAAGGTGAGAGGATGATTGATATCCTTTAGGGAAGTCAATAATTACAGAGTCATGATTTCCACTGTGCATTTAAATGTATATTTAGCCAGTAGTGTATCCGAAGATCAAGGATTACAGCAGCATTACTTTTCTTCGATTGAAGGACCACATAGGAATGTTACAGAGAAATTAAAATAAACCCCTGTTGAAATGAGGAGGGCCATATATGAAAAAATAAACATTTATTTTTATTTTTTACAACATTTGGAGAGAAAAACAAAGTACTTGTTCAAAAGTGTAGTGCTTTGCCAAAGTTTATGCAATCCTAAACCCAAAATTGATAAATTTACTTAAAATAAACACTTGAGTGAAATTTGATATAAATGTCACATTATAAATGTATTATAATTAACCTCATTTTATTATGAGTATGACATGTTTCCCCAAAGGATATCAAGACATTTAATAGAACCTGGGAGTAAAGAAAAAATAGCATGGTAATTGGCAGTAAATGCTTCATTTGCTAAAGGGCCTAGTGTTGCTTTTCTCAGTCTTATTCCTTTCTCTCTACTCCCAAATGATGTCAATTATATACAACCTGTATAATAATGTATTGAGCTTCATTTGTCAGCTTATTAATTCAGTCCTTCTATTCTCTTTCCCAAATCCTTCATCGTACAGTTATAAGCAGAAGTACTTTTAATTATGACATTATGATTTATTCATATCCCTGACTAAATGGGTACAATATACATCCCATTTGCCTTCTTCAAATCCTTTGAATATAACTTTTCCTTTTCTGCTCTTTTTGACCCTCAGAGGAAGCAGATTAGCTTTTCTTCATTCTTTTCCACTAGAATCTGATACAATTATAGGTTTGTGTGTTTTTCTTGGTAGTTTTGCACTTATATACAGTGCATTAGGGGTCACTCTTCTACACTATGACAAAAAAAAATGGACTAAGAGAACTGCTAACAAAGAAAATCTTGACTTTGGCCATGATTTCCAAAGTTTTAGTCTTAGTTTTCTGGACCCCATTTCTTCTGAGCTCATGCACCATGAAACAGAACACCGTGATGGAAGACATGCCATGTACAGTGTACAAAAGGGGCCCTCGTCATGGTCTGTGGGATCGTTCCTAGAATAAGATACACCTTTCAAACCCAAGTACTCAGAGACCTACTGTCTCCAGTGATGCTCCTCATCCTAATGATAAGGTATCTTAAAAGTGGAAAAAGAATAGAATTCATTGATAAAATCATATGTGAAGATTGTCCTATTTTTCTGTTTCTGAAGTTGAGCCATGGAAATGTAACCTCGGCTATCCTCTGGGAATACACATACACTGGCCCTTACCATCTGTGTCTTCTGGGATAACAAGCAATGATAGTCTCCAGAGAGAATGGATGTTTCCTGAGTTTCAGGTCACAGATACATCTGTTTCTTTTTTGCCTAAGCAGGTATGTCCCAAACCTCACATATTCATCTACATTATATCTAATTTCATTCATACTTTACAAAAATACATAATTCTTTTGACTGTGAGAATTAATAAAGGCATGATAAAAATAGCCCCCAACTCAAAACCACCAAGAGCTAATGTTTCCAGGGAGTGAATTTCATACTTTATTGTGATAGAAAATTAGGAGAAAGCATAAATCACTAACCAGTTTTTGTTTTGACCACTGTGTGTGTGTGTGTGCACCCATGTATGTGAGCATGTGTGCGTGTATGTGTGAGTGTGATGTGTCTATGTGATTCTTGTGTGTATTGTGTGTACAAGTGTGTATGTATGTGCATGTGTGAACAATGAACATCCTCTGAGGGAAGCTGAGATTCTGTTAAACACCTGTAACTATTTGATGTTAACCTAGGTCCTATCATGACAACAAAAAAATATATGGTGAAGATATTTGCAACATATATTTTGCATTGGCTATGTGTTTACCATAACCTCCAATTCTGTTTATAGAGTAGACTGAGAGAATGCTATGGAGGAGTTGTGATTTTAACTGAGATTTATGTGCTCCTAAATAAGGAATACTGTTCACGTTTTTTGATGCCAGTATTAGTTTCTCAAAGCATAGGGGGGAGAGGGTGGGAGGGCGGGACTGAGAGGGGTGGAAAGAGGGCACTGTAATGGAGATGTAATCTGAACTAATAAACAAACATTTAAAAAATGGAAGAAAAGAACTTAACATCCCGAAGTAGGACAAAAAAAAGCTTCCATTGAGATGCCAATCAAAGCAAAATAAATGACAGTTCTCATTTAATAAGCCCCAAACAGATCATTAAGACACTTTGATCTCTATTTCTCTGAAGATCAAGCCTTAAGTAGGCCAAAATGGGCACTCAGGCATTGTGAATATGAATATCAGAAAAAAATTCATTCACTTTACAGAAGGGTATTTTGTAAAGTGGAAAACTTAATTAAAATATAACTTTCCTTTAAAAAACCAATTAATGACAAATTGGATATCATAAAATCCATAATCAATTCGGTCTCAGAATCTTGAAACTTTAAGCCTACCATCAAGATATTGTCTGATGACTTCTCTAACCTTGGTAGAGGTGAATGGTCTTTGCACTTTCAACCTGGCTTTTACCAAACCTTTATATCAAAACTTTTGGACTTCTTAATAAATTACTACAATATCAATGTCCAAGGTTTATGCTTCTATAAATTCTCTATGTCATTTAACCTTAAACAAAGTAGATGCATGGGGTGGATTTTAATAGAATGGTGTTATATTCAAATATCACAGGGAAACAAAGAAAACATCTAGAGTT
>CAJQZJ010000382.1:1790166-1867138 GCA_907164525.1 Lophiomys imhausi | reverse complement strand
GTGTTATATTCAAATATCACAGGGAAACAAAGAAAACATCTAGAGTTTCCTTGTCTAATTTTGGCAAAATGGTGCACAGAGAGTGCCATCAGGTTGCTAATGAAATACCTTGTACAAAGCCTGTCTGGAGATATGGTCAGAAAGAAGTAATGTATGCCATTTGCACAGTGACAGTGGAAGGAAAGTGTTCAATTCCACTAGAACAAAGCCTGGGAAAAGTGAGAAACTGAGTAAAGCTGTATTAATTTCATTTTTTCTCAAACTTGGATAAATTATATGCACATATGTAGACATATAGAAATATATTTCTATCAGTATATATGTGTGTTTGTGTGTAATATAAATTATAAGGAATTATGAATGCAAAGAAAATCTAAAGTCTGCCTTCTGTGTGTTGGAGAATTAATAGCGTGCACTGAAGGATAGACAGGTTAGTAATGAAAAGAGTTGAGGGAAGGGAGGTGAAAATGGGCAAAATATAATGCATGAAATTCTCTATTAATAAAATTCCTAAAATGATTAAATACAAATTACAAGAAACATCAAATGTTAATAATAGAAAATTTTAAATTATGGCAGATCTATATAAAAATCTCAGATTTATTTCTCACAATATGGGGCATTTAGGGTTATGACCAACAACTGTCTCTTATAAAATGAGGAAGTTAATAGGGTTTTCAATATTATTTTATGAAATAACTGACTAAGGAAATGCTACAACCAAAATATCCTAAACATCAAGTAGATAGTGTGGAGAACCAGAGGGGAAATTTTAAATATGAGCCTGCAGTTGCTTAGTTCATAGTCTCAAACAGCAAGCTACAACCTGTAGGTCAAAACAGCTCACTGCCTTTCTCTATACTATCTTATCAAAGCACGAACATTCTCATCTTAACAATACTTCATTTATCATGATGGCAGATTTAAGTAGATACGGAAGAGAGAAATACCTAAAATATTTATTATTTGGTTTATGGCATAATACATTTTCCAACTTCATGTTTGTATCTGTACCATCTACTATTGGAGATATTTATAATGTTTGGATGTAAAATACATATAAAATAATATTATGCACTAATGACAAATAAATATCTATATATTTCATTAAAATAGGCAGTCTCTAGTGAATTAAGTGTCAGTAAAGTATTATAAATCATATTTGGCAGCAATTTGGATAAATTACACTACTAGACACATTCCATTTTAGGAAACTTCTATTTTAATAATACAGTATTGTGATAATGCTCCAGCTGATACAACTGTATCTCATATTTATGCACTGTTACACCCTATCTAATAATATTAAAATTAGTAGTAGTACACTATTATTAACAACTTGTCATTCTTAGTTTCACGTGGATTATTTTTTTCAGGGACAGATGGACACTTTAATTCTTTTAACTAGTTGCTCTTTTCTTATTATTTCAGGGAAGTGTAACAATGTGTAGAAGAGCACTTGAATATCTAGCACAACCAGAGGCGACTTAGCTACCTGAAAGTTATATAAGCTTTGTACCTAAACAGAAGCATTTACTCTGATGTGCCACCTGTGCATGGTAAGAATGATGTTTCTTTGTTAAGAACTCATTGATTTTACACTGTTCACAGAAATACTTCCCAACAGATATGCCAGAATGACAAAATTAAAACTATCATCACAATAGTCTAGTTTGATAAAATAACATGCTAAATAATTACTTTAAATTATTGGGTCCATGCAAAAATGTCTCATTAACCTATAAGGTTAACATTGTAGATCAAATATCACAATAATGAGGTACTAACTAAAATATTTAATTCAAGAAATTGGTATATATATATATATATATATATATATATATATAAACTGGTAAAGGATTTTTTGATAGAAGTACTAATTGAGAAGTTTAATTAAATTTTCTCATTATATACTTAGTAATAGTGTTTTGTATATCTTGAATAATTCACAAGTTTGAATCCTATGGTATACATATATCATATATATCTACATATATTGACTGAAGATTCATATTTTATATGTGTGTATATGCCTAATTATTCGGGTAGAAAAGGTCAAAAGGACAAGGTATCCATGAGCTGTAACAGCTGGAAGATTTAGGTGGCGTGTGGACCTGAGTTACTGTGTTATATCACCTTGCTGAAATCATATTGCTAAAATTTTGCACTGCTAGGCAGTTAACTGGGAAAAGAAGGAAATTGAGAAAGTGTTAATTTTTAAGCAACTTTGACAAAGATTGAGTTTCATATGACAAATGTTGTCACCAAGACAGGATTCTGTCAGTGGAAGAAGTTTAAACATTAACAATTTCTGTCAGGCTGTTGACACAATCATGGCAGACATTTCCCAAGATGGCGAGATGACTGCTGGCATTTGTCAACAATCCTGTCATAGTGACAGCAATAAGACCGTGTCTGGAAATGTGACAGTTTTGGCTTTGTGCTCCCCTGAGCAATAGCCCAGGTGTTCAGAGAAAGTGTGGGAAAACCCATATTTCTGCATTGTCATTCGAACACAGAAAACACAGGAGGAAAATGAGCTGTCACTCCAATTCCCATGATGCCTTGCTGCTTAGCATAACTCTGCAGTGCGGCCCTGGGTCCACTGGTCCACACTCTGACAGATAATTAAGAAAGCAGCAGCTTTTTCTCGACGGCTCTTCCTCATGATTTGCATTTTAGCCAGAGGCGACCAGTTATAAAAAAAACATGATGGAAAGATGGTAAGAAGCCAATTAGATGGATGGATGGCTGACTGACAGCTCTCTGGTATTACGACTCCAGATTTCAGACTACACAGCCTGGCAGTTCTCTACAAGAACCAACTTTTTTGCAGGTTGGTAAAGCTGTTAAATGTGAAACTATATATAGAGCTATATAATTTTGCAAAGTTGAACATTTTCCTTAAATAAGCATGTATTCTCTTCAATCAGGGTTTGCATTAAACAAGTTTTTTTGCAATTTAATCACAACTTGCATCACTAAATTTAGCAACATTAAAATTCTAGACAACTTGTAGGCACACTAGCTGTGCCAGTAGAGAAGTGATTAAAAAGCTGAGAATCACATTGAGCCAACAGAGAGATAAAGTGAACTAATAATTAGAGTGTCTGTGTAGATATATCCCTAACCTTGAGATATACGGTGTTTACTTTTAACTGACTAAAGGTGAAAGGCCTAAACTTCCTCTCCGTCTTTGGATCATGTGTACAACCATTTGCTTATTATCCTCTTCCAGTTCTAATATATACTTGTGTGTCTTTCAGATAATTTAGAATTGTTTTTTTTTCTGTTTGGCTGTGATATTCTATAGCTTCTAGCCAATAGGAATCAAATCATCACAATATTATCCAATTTGGAAACTGATCCAATGTTTCTAGTGTTCTGCATTCTCTATGTGTATATACATAACATACACACAAGACACACACACACACATACACACACACATACACACTTTAAAATCAAATGGCTTGCTTTTAAAGTGGCATATCTTCATCTGTGATTTGAAATAAGAACATTTTCTCTTAAGCGGCAGTGATAGCTCAGATTTACTCTACATCTTAAAATGCTAAGGGTTGGTTGTTATTTTCTTGTAAATGTAAATCTTGTAGGGAGCATCACTCAAGGTAGAATTTCAGAAGCACATGTATATACTGTGGCTAGTGCACCTTCCACAAACTGAGAGTCAGCATTAAGTCAGTCTGGGTTCCTCATTCATTCAGTACTGTGGCTGATAACCACAGCATGGCTGGGATGGCCTCATATGTAGCAATGTTCTATTTTATATTTTCATCTGTATTAAGAATTTTTTGGACCTCCAATTTATATCACATTATTGAAATAAGGCAAAGCTAGTGTAAGACACAGCTAGAAGAGCTAAAACAATTATAAAATACAAATATAACATATATTCTGCTTGCACATATGTGGAAGTTTTAATCAGAACTTTAAAAGAAAACTTGGAGTTCTATAAACTTCATCTCCAGGTAGAAAGGAACAAATCCATGTAATTTTTCATGAAATACTTTAAGGAATTGTCTTATGAAGATATTATCAATGGTAGTGGAAATTTTTATTTCCACTATTCACAGCACACACACACACACACACACACACACACACACACACGTAAAGTTTCCTTTGGCAAAATTCTTATATAAATAAAGTACACTTTCACTATTCAACAAATTTTTGCGCTTCCTCCATTTCAAAGAATATACTGAACGTAAAGTGACCCAGTAAACCAACTCTTCAAATGAGAGAGGGAAGCACTTGGGCAGAGATTAGCCGGGTCTAATTTCCTTTTCTTTTCTGTAGCTTTCACTGCCTTCATCTGTTTGATTGGTGCCCATCTGGCTCCTGAAAATTTTTGGTTATTATACAATATTAACTCACTATAGTTTATGCAAGCACTATGTGCCTTATAAAAATAATTAGAACCAAATTTGGTAAATTATATACACATATTTTTAAATATTAACTTTTCCTACTTACCAAAACATCTTTTATTTTTAAAATGTACACTTAGAGCAATTTTTGTTTGAGATAAAATGAGAATATCAGCAATTCAGTGAGTTCTAAAAGCATCAAATTGGAAATGCACCCATTGTGCCACTAGACGACAAAATAATTCACTAAACAAATGTGTTATGCCAAAAGATACCTTCTTGCAAGATTTGTAGTTTATATCTGAATAAAATAAATAAAAGTCATGGGAGCTTTTATCTTCCAGTTTATTAACAAAAGTTCCAATTTTAAGCCTGTAGTTTAAACACTGAAAAGAACGAGAAGAAGGAAAATACTTTTAAAATCTGTTTTGCTTCAGGTAATCTATTTTTCTATTAAATATTTGGTTACAGATTTGATTTACGAGCTGGAATTTCAAACACTTAGATACCATTTAAGTTTGGAGGTCTGTCTCTCAAGTAGATGGGTGAAAATAATGGTTCAGGGCACAATTTTTAAATTAAAAAATCTTTTTGGATCATTTTATACTAAGTGAAAGTAAAAGGAAGACAAATTTTAGTTAGTCAGTACTTACAATGTGGATGTTAAAGTTATTTTCTCGCATGCTATATTTACACATGGCTTCTAGAAATATATCTACTAATTCAATTTATTCATTTGTCACTTTACATAAAGCTGAATTCTATAATTTAAAGACCCCACTTTTAATACTATAAATGTATATCATCACAGAAAGCTGTTAAGTAATAATATTAGAAGTCATTTCAGTAAGGGATAAAGGTCTTATGTACAATTGTTTTTTTATAACCTCACGGATTTTTGTAACTTCTTATAATGCCAGGAAACCAAGGAAAAACCCACCTTCATAGCACATTGATGCAATGTTTGTGTCCTTTACTTAAGATTAGAGTCCTTTCAAGAAATCCAAATGTCGCATAAAATCTCACATTCTCTGATGTGTAACTGATATATCTCTGTTTCTGTCTTAGGGTGTGTGAATATATAAACTCTTTGCAGTTTTGTTAGATGCTCATAAATTCTTCATAATTTTTAAATGAGTAGTTTGGATTATAAAAGAAAGCTAATGATTTGCGAGGCATATGGATAAAAATAGGAGCCTTCCTAAAGTCTTAGAGGTATTATGTAAAGTTTAAAAACAATACGTCATCCACCATACTTTCCAATAGTCACTCTCTTAAATATCTTTCCAAAAACATTAATATCTGTCTTGCATGACAACTAACTGCAGCTCTTCAAAAGTAGGGCCTGCACCTCACTTGTCCTTATATTCCTGTGTTAGAAAAAAAAAACTACAGTAAAACTTAATTAATAGCAACTTATGGACAATACTCTGGGTCATGATTTTGGGAACACAAGCTAGAACCATATAAAGGAGAGACTTTCTTGGGCTAAGAAGTTTGCGTTTGTTTGTTTCTCTTGCTAATGGGGAGCCATCTCGGGAAACATACAAGGACGTGAGAAGATTTGTGAATGAACTTCACACCTTGCTAGCAACAAACGAACCAATTTGGGAAGTAAAAGATTTGATGATGGAGAGGACAATGTAGAGACTGTTCCAGGTACATACATGATGAAGAACTGAGCTCCAATAGTGGATTACAGAGATAAAGTTTTACTCTGACTTGTCACCGTAACATAGACTTTGATCGTAGTATATTAAAAGTGCCTCACTTCCTTGCAGTTTCACCTAGTTTTCTTACAATGATAACAGCTTCACCTTTATTTGATTTAGGGTCTAGTCCTGATGATAATTACCCATGTTGATAGCTAAGTTTAGTTCTATGTCCCCAGAGAAAAGTGAGGGCAAAGGAGGGAAGCATGTAAGTGCTTTCCTCTTGGGAAAATTATCATTATATTAATATTTTTCTATTTTTTTTCAACAGAAGGTCATGCATATGCTATTTCATAGTTCAGAGCTAACGCCTCACTACTCAAATTGTGAGTGTTGATGCAGGGGCATTGGGTTGAGAAGCAAGAAGGATAAATTCATGCTCCTGCATACACTGATGGCTCTGGGAATTAATTCAGGGTGAGAGCAGTTACCATTGGCTGAAGTTAAGATGCTGAGGCTATTATTCAAGTTTAACTGTAAAATAAGGAGCACAAAGCAGAAAGAGGACATCGATGATAATATAAATAGAAGATTCCCCCTCAGCCCGAGACTTTGATATGGCAGGCATCATAAAAATGTTGCCTACAGAAAATGGTTGTTGAATTTATACTCCATCTCTGTTTTACTGTTACAGAACAGCAGAAGTATAAATTCTCAAATGCTGATATATTACAAATATAGCTGGGTTTGCAAAGGGAAAAAAACAGAAAGTAAGAAGTTCCAAGTGACTTTCAATGGTTCTAGGATTATGAAAAAAAATAACTAGAGGAAGTAAAATGATGGTGCTGTAACTTAGATTGTAACTGTGGGTGTCATTTTGGCTGCGGTAATGAATTTTCTTCAAAAGTGTTTTACACTTATTTAACATTCAAAAGCATGTTTTCAGAATATTTATTTGTACTATGGCTGGTTGAAAATAGGTTAGTCATGAGTGCATGTTTGCTTAAAGAATCTTCAAGATATGGCTTCCCATGTAAAAATATCAAATACTAAATTCTTATACAGTCTCTTTCTCTGAGAAATCTTTATTTTCTGTTGTCCCTCCATATGTCAATTCGTATTTCTGAGATTGTTTCCTTCTGTAAAAATGTTCAGTTGTTTAGTATGATTTCATGTTATTCTGGTCAATGTTGCTAGAGAGATTTCTGTCTTAATTGCCACATGGCTTCACTGCTGAGTTATGCATTGAAGCGTCAGTAAGCGTAACCATCGATAACATAGCATGGGGATTCTAATTCACCTTATAGAATGTGTTACACACACAAAAGTTTTCAAAGTTGCTTTTTGCCATTTTCTCTTTGAAGTTTCTGTTCAGAACATCTTCACTGGGGTCCTGTGAACAAGTTCTGCTTTAAAGATCATCCGACTCACCTTTATCAGAATGACTCAAGAGCCAGCGTTTGCTCTGAGCATCCATTGGCTTTTTCTGTCCTCACAAGAGGCTGAAGGTGCCAAAAGAAAACAATGAAACCCTGCTACAAATACTACAAATTTCAGAATATTAAGTGTGAGAAATATGTGCGCAAGACACATTTGTCACTTCTGTTCTATCCTTTTTTTCTAGCCCTATTTTCATCTGTTTCAAATTCCACTCCTCAAGCTAGAAAGAAAAATATAAAATGCGTATATTAATAGAAGGTTCTCAGAGGTTTTTATCTTCCACTTTTACAATTAAACTTAATAAAATCTTGTGTCCTTAAATAAATGTTAAATGACCAGTTACTTTTAATTTTATAGCTTGAATAAATCATGTAAAGACACTAATCTGTAGAGGACACATGGGATATTTCACCCACTTCCTACAATAATCTACTTTGAAATATAAGCATATCTCCAAAGTTGTAGTATATTGGGGGTGATTTATTCACTTGGCATGACTGGTGTTTGGTGCAATAACTTTTACATGATATCAGTCCCAATTGATTTTCACTGTTCAAAATACCAGGCAGCATCTCTTCAGTATACCTGCACAGAACCATTGTTGTTGAAAATTTGCAACATACGCTTTTCGGTAAACCACCATATGCTCTAAATTACATTGTAACATTTCAGTATCTGTCAAACTTGATTATAACTCTTTCCCTCTTTCTTTAAAATGAAATATCAAACTGTAAGATTTGTTTGCAGGCTGGACCTAGCCAGTGGATATCTCACAGTCGCTTCAAACTCAGATACTCCAAAATGAACCATTCTTCTCAAAGTCCACTCACAAAGTGAGTGACACACATCATGAGGAATTACTTACTAACCCTAACTGTTTGAAAATGCCTAATTTAAGGTATAGAGAAATAAGAATTCAGATGTTTAGTACAGAGTTCTAGAACTTAAGATTTCTCCTTCCTGGTCCCTTATACTTTTGCTTTCTAAGATTAAGGGACCAGGGAAAAGAACTCTGTGCAAATATATAAATATATATATTTAGAGAGGGGGTAGGGTGCTTATAGACTACTAGCCATGTACACCTCATTTTTGATTTTTACAAAATGTGGACATTTAATGTTTTGGCAGAAATGTAGGTTATCCTGAAAATTGAATTGAAATTTTTTTTTTGAAAAACCTAGCAATAATGTGTTAAAAGCTATTTGGGTTAGAAACAGGTAAGAAAGTATCTATTACTATTATTTAAGGATCTAAAATTACATTGCTTCAAAACTTATGTGGTGTGAGCTTAAAAGTTGCAACTTCACATGTGCCAAGTTATCCCTGAGAAAATTATTACTTATTAATAAAATCATTTTACCATAGAAAAATAAGTAACAAAAATACTCACAAATACTTAATTTTGTCACAGACTATTCTTTCATAACAGAATGCATACAACATAGAAGACTTAAGAAATCTTTTTGATCAAGAATATCTTGCAATTTGATAAACTGATGAAATTAGTATAACATTTCTATCACACAAGACTTTCCACTAAGTTTCATGGGATAATCCAAATTCTAGTTGCTTAAAAGTGTAATTCTTACTTTCATTCTTGATATAATTGCATTTTTGTTTTTATAATAATTAACCACACGTGTTTAGCACCTTATTTCCTGTCTTTGACTCATGATCCTAACATCATTGAAAAAATGCCTTTTGCTTTCTGTGATCACACATAGAAATACAAATATAGGTGCTAACATCACATGCCAGCAGCAAACTATGGAGGAAACAGTGAAATGACTCAAGACAGCAAGAATCTCTTTGATTACCCTTTACTCAGACCTAGCATGAATTTTAGTGTAGATTTGTTATAGACCCTAATACCCATCCACTGAACTCAGAAAAATCTTTAACTCTTGTTTAAGAAATACTGAAAAGAAAGAACTGGTGGAAGCAGAAAGGTAATATGAAAGTGTTTGTGTTTGAGGCAGGGGTGTTTGTTTTGTTTTGTTGTTCTCTGTGTTTCTTGAGTCAGGCTTGTCTGCATCTAGACTGTCTGAAACGTGTTTTGTAGCTGGGGATGACCTTGATCTTCTATTCCTTCAGCCTCTGCTTCCTGAGTTAGGTGATTATAAGTGTGTGTCAGCCTCAGATGAGGGAAATTCACCCTCCTCCCCTCCCTCATCCTTTGCCATGTATGACAGGCAAGAAAACTGTCCCCGGGGTCATGACAGTGGGAGAATTGGCTATGTCCCTCACAGGCCGCCACACTTGAAAGAGCTGGCCCTGCACTTTACCTGGGCAGCAGAGTAGAGCTGACTCTGATTGCAGGGGTTTCTGGTGAGCCGGCCTAGGGCATGAGAATAGGAGAGTGGGCATGGTAACTCAGATATCGCACAAGCCTAGATTCGGGACTTTGAATTGGCCCTCCCCAACACCCACCGCAAAAATCTCTATGAACTGCTGGAATGCATGAAGGGGTCAGTCCTACAGATATAAAATTTCAAGATCTCCATGGCACAATGCAACAACAGGATATCCAAGACGATCCCAGTGATGTTCCAGTATTGGAACCTCAGGTAGAGTAGCAAGAACCATGCCAAGGAGTCATTGCAATGAACATTTATAAGCAAAGAAGTGTGGACAGAAGGGTATATTGTGGGACACAATGTGACACACTTCAGTTTCCACAATGAGATTTTTTTTCTCTTTGCAGGGGTTGAGATGCAAGGGTGATGGAGGGTATGAGGGAAGGGGGAGATGAAAAGAATTGGGGTGTATGAAATTCACAAAGAACCAATAAAATTCATCAAAAAACGTGTGTGCCACCACATCTGGTTTCATGAGATAATACATGTTCAACCCAATGATTTGTGCATGCTAGGCAAACATTTTATTAAATTATCTACAGTAATAGTGTAGTGATAATTTTGTTTGAAATAATCAAAGAATACATAAAATGTATTCTATTACAAAACTTAAATGCATTGAAGGTGAGACAATCACTTCATAAATAATTCTAAATGTTAAATTTTAAACAAAATTTTAACAGAGGAAGAAGCTAAGACTTAAATAGTAATACCCATGATTTTCCTTGATCTTCATTATTCTGCCATGCACAGATAAATTCTCTTCTTTTTAGTCAACTTTAATAAAATAATAGAAACATGAAATAATTACATTATTTCATATTCATTATAATAAATGAGTCATTTATTGATAAATGTTGCTTTGTGTGTGCCCAGAGGAAATAATGAGATGATGCAGTTTCCTAAACACATTATTTAAAGTATGCAGCAACACTGTCTCTGTTCCTCAGCCTTTTCATCTGGTGAGAACCAGAAGTTCACAAGAGACTGGTATGAGCTGGGTCTAAGTTCTTTCTTCCATCTTCTCCCACAGGGGAGTTCTGAGGCAACATGGCTAACTCCTATGTTGACATATTACATTCATTGGCTGACTTCACAGGACAGAGAGCAGGGATTGTGTTGTAGTTCACTATATATGGCCTGCTAGGGCCAAGTGGGAAGATTAGAGGTCCAGGTGGTAGTGAAAGGACTTCTAACAGAACAATAGAATCTCTTACTATAAAATGCATCTGGCTAGGACAAAATATAAATCTGTGTCATAATTTTATGTACCTATAAAACTGCTGATGCACAAAAGATTTCAGTTACAAGGATTCACCCTTCTTAATTGATTTGCAGTGAATTTCTATTCTTTAAATTATATATATATGTATATATATACATATATGAAAGAATCAAGTAATAATACAAAATATTTATACTCCAAGAAAAAACAAAAGGACTAGGAAAAGAAAGAAAAGACATTGTATGTATATTGAGCCAACAAGCAAATGGATGAAGTAACATTCAATAGATTACAACCACTTGTTGCCCAGGTCTGTGTTTCTGTAGTCATCTAAAATTAATTAGAAATATCTGTCGTGACAGTTGAGAGAGACTAAGTGTGTGCATATATGTTGGGAGAGAAGAAGTAGTAGACTTAAATTAAGTCTCAAAGGAAGACCTTCACAGAGAGCCACAATTTGTCAAAATGAAGAGAAGAGCTGATCATGCGGCTGGATCTGACAATGGATACACCTACAAACAACTTCTACAGCTAAAGGTCAGTAGATATCTTAGAGAAGGGTGCAGAAAGGGTGTAGGAGAGAGAGGACCAGAAAGTGGGCTGTGAGTATGTGTCCTAGAAATGAGAGAGGAGCTATACCCTTGATACCTTAATGATATAGATGCCTTAACCTAGACATAAATAAGGACAGCACCAACAAAAATGGTGATGTGGAAGGTGAGTTCTCATGATGCTCATTCCTATAAAAAGATCTGAAGGGAACTAAGGACAGTCTAGATAAGGATAATTAATCTTCCCCTGAAACACAGCTCCAGATTGGTTTCAACACCAAGAGTCCTAAAATAATATGCATACAGCCAAAAACAACAGAGTATCAGAGCATTTTTTTTTTTTGGTATGGATAAGAGATAATTTAAATTTTCATTTATTTATCTTTATAGAGGTCAGGGTATATAAAATAAGTGTGTGTATATACCATATTTACTTGTGGTGTTACACCCTTGTATGTGATTCTGGAGGTCAGAGGTCAACCTCAGGTTTCATTCAAGGTAATATCCTTTTGTTTGTTTGTTTTGTTTTGTTTTTGAGGCAAGGTTTCTTCCTACTTTGAGTTATGCTGATCTGGCATGTCAATCAGCTCACATCAGTAATGGGACAGTCATTGCTTCTAGAGGTCTGGGGTTTTGAGCAAGCTACCACACTTGCATTATTTTATGTGGCCTCTGGTGCTTGAACTAAGGCCTTTCCACTTCCTCATCAGACATGTTACTGGCTGAGCTATCTCTCCAGCTCATGATGGAATTTTAGACAATCATTTATTAAAATAAAATGTTCTCATGCCCTAGTCTTCCATATTGAACTCAAGCTCCACCTATTTCAAGGTATTGTAAAATACACATTTACATGAACTGATCTCTTAGACCAAACCTACCCATTTTTTAAATGCATCTGGAAGGAATACACCCTGGCCTTTATTTCAGAGCAGGTGCCATTTACTATTTTCCTCGTAGTTAACTTGTTGCATCAACAAAATACTCTGCATTGCACTAGATGCTGGAATCTCCCTATAGATACTATTAGGATCCCGCTCCAATGGAAAACCTATTGTTTTATGGTATTTATTTTATTTTGTTTATCTTTTAAATATTTTATTAAGAGACACCAAGATATGTATATATTTTCAAGTCATATAAAAGATTCTAGAGCAATGAGTGGATGAATTCCTCCTTGGTTCTTAGCTCTATTGAATGCTTAATGGAAATAAAGCCCTCAAGGAAACTACATCACCAGTACAAAGCAGAGTAGCCTAAATAGTGAATATATGGCTTGGGTGGGGGTGGGAGTAAGACAATAAATGGCACTGTTAGGAAAGAGGTCTCTCACTTTGCTCTCTTTTCAGACCTACTGCTGCTGGTGCCAGGGTTTAGAAAGCCAATGTGAGTTGTAGATAAAAGCTATCCTGTTAACGATATTTGGGCTCTCTCCTGGATCACAGAGAGCCCTCTGAGTAGCAAAAGAGGATCACACATAAATCGTAATTGGATGACCTAACTGATCAAGGAAAAAGCAAGAGTTCTAAGAGCTCAGAGAAATAAGAGGGAGAAAAGACCAAAGAGGCATTGAAATATGAAGATAAAATCAATACAGAATTGCCTAGGAAATCAATAAGAGGGATAAAGGGCGCACAGGGGATGTGGAAATGTACTCTGTCTCTTGTACAATAAGAAACCTGGCAGCATGTTTTGAACATGCTGCAAGGACGCAATCCTGTAATTAAAGCTCGAGGGAGAACGGCAAGAGGGAATCTTAATAACCAAGTGAAAAGATGCCACAGCAGTAAGTCACTCCTTGTCAGGAAAACAATTCCATGGGCAAATCTGAAGTTCAGCATCAGCTCCCCTGTTAAGCCATAAGATGCAGCAATGATTGTGTCTGCAGATCCTTGGTAGGGATTGCGACTTGATTTTAAAACTACAGCCTAGCAACAAATGTCTTTCAATAGGCGAAGTCCTTTACTCATACAATTTCCACAGGCCTCACAGTCCCAGCTTTGCCTTGAGTACAGTTCAATGAAGAAGACCATCTCCTCTCAAATATCAGATCATCTGTCGAGGGACAGGATTCCCAAGAGTTGTACCAGATGCAATATGGAAGAATTAGGATAGATGCTTAATCAGACCCTCTCACACCTGTTATGAATAAACCACTTAGATAAAAAAAAAGTTAGAAAAGTCCACAAATGGCAAAGCCTAGCACATCCCTCTATAATTGGAAGGGAAGTAAATATGACTAAGAACAAGGAAATTAGGAATTGTGTTAGCTCATTGGAGCAGAGTACTAGGATGGTATTTGGTTTAAAAATTATGCATTTTTTTCTATATCATCTGCTCAAAGCAGAAGCACTTTTAAGATCAGGGAAATAACAGGCTTCTTCTTGTTTTAATCTCTATATGTGAATGTGTACATCTTTAAGTATGAGTACAGGAATGCCAATACAATGATTAACATAAAGTCAGATAACCACCTTAGGTGTTGATTCCTGCCTTCTTCCTTGTTTAAGATGGAGTCTCTTGTTGTTCACCACTGTAAATGCCAAGTTAGCTGCCTTTGGAGTATCTTCTTTCTCTGGCTCCATTCTTGCCTTAGATGTACAAGGATTAGAGATATCTACTATTTTTCCCAGCTTTGTGAGGTTCACTGGGGATTTGAACTCCAGTTCTCATATTTGTACAGTGAGCACTTACTTACAGGGCCAAATACCCAGCCCAACCACACATTTCTTTCTCATTGTGAAAATGTTTGATTCTCAAATTATTCAGATGTTCTGTTCAGATAATGGTAAGTAAATCACCCCTTTTAGGGATTTCTTCGGTGTGTGTTCAAAATTACTATTATGTAATATAGGACACTGAAAACATCAAGCAAAATCACCATTTTTGAATCCCATCATAACAGGATTCATTTATCATCCAGACTATTTAGAAGATGGAGACAGGAGAATTCTGGAACCTAAAGATTTGAGTTCAACCTGGGCAAGTGTGATGGTTTTAATAAAAGACGTTCCCCAGACTGGGACATGTGAATACTTCGTTGCAAGTTGGTGGTGACTTCTCAAGACGTTCAGAGATACAGCTTTGATGGAGGAAGTGCACAACTGGGGCTTCAGGGTGGCCTTCTGAGGTTAGCCACCATTAAAATCAGAGCTGTGGTTCCTCAAAACTAGGACTATACCTAACACATGGCCCAACTATACCAGTCCTGGTCATATACCCCAAAGATTCTATTGCCTACTACGGAGATAAATGCCCATCCATATCCATGGCTTCTTTATTCAAAATAGCTAAGACATGGAAACAGTGTAGATGTTAATAAGCTGAGGACTAGACAATGAAAACATGGCACCTAAACACAACAGAGTTTTATTCAGCTACAAAGACAAATATTTTTTCATGTAAGTGGATAGCATTGGAAAATATTATAGAGCATGAAGTAACCCAGACACAGAAAACCAAGCAGAAAGTTCTCACTCACAAGGATCCTAGGGTCAAATCCTTAGGTCTGTGTGCTTAATATGGAGTACCTATAGAATCCAGGAAACTAGAAAGGACCTTTGGTGGGAAGGAAGAAGAAAAATTTTAATAGAGGAGGAATAGAAGAACACAGTTGACATGAAGAGAAAGGGAAAATAAAATGGAGTATAATTAAAGTGCAGAGATGGTAGAGAGGGTAAAATGAGGTAGGAAGCAGAGAGTTAGGAATAAATAACACTAAGAAGCCTTGAAAATACCACATGGAAGCATAATATTCTAGAACATTTTTCATTTATTTGTGTGTATATGCACACATATATGAGAAACCCTCTGTATATATACATATACATATACATATACATGTACATATATATTGAGGGAACACAAAATTGGGATGTGCAGGAAGTTGGAGGTGGATCTGGTAAGAGATGAAAGGAAGATTGAGGATGAATATAATCAAAATACATTATATATATTATGAAATTATCAAAGAACTAATAAAATATTAATTTTAAATATATCCACCAGCAATCATAGATTGGGATGTTTTTGGCATAGAATATATTTCTAAAACAATTCATAAAAATACCATTGCTATACCAGATGCTTTTGAATATTTTCAAATCATGTTTGTTAAAAAGATGTATCTTAAGTTGATAAGAAGCTACTTAAAGGTTTTTTTTCTTTTTTTGAATTTTGGAAGATTCCAGAAAATAGGAAAAGCACCGTGATTTGGTTTTGACTCAACAGACTTCCACATCAAAACAAATAGAAAACCAGATAACAAAGTTTTGGAAAAGCCAAATAACATCATTTACAGCAAAATTAATGTGAGGAAGTATTTTTAGGAAATATATGAACATCACCAGCAACCATAAGCCTCCGGATGTGAAAATTATAAGTACCTGACCTTAACCAACAACAGAAAACATGATGGTTTATTTTAATCTCTCAGGAATAAGAAAAAACCTGAATGTTTAATTATTATCTAGTGGCATAACTTGTTAAATAGTATATTTTTTCCTATTCCACTTTTTTTGTGTGTGTGAATTTCACATCATGTGCCCTAATCTCAATCATCTCCCACCTACCCGTAAGACTTCCCTCCTCCATTGCAAACTTTCCCAATAGAGAAAAAAACAAAATAAAAATACAATAAAATAAAATAAAGTGAAAAAATCTCATTGCGGAAGCTGTAGTGTGTCACAGTGTGTCCCATAATATTCCCTTTTGTTCATATGTTTTTGCATCTTTTTCAATACTAGAATCTCACTGGGACTCTTCAGATATGCTGTTGTTGCCCTGTGTCGTGGGGATCCTGTAGCTTTGGGTCTGTAGAATTAGCCTCATTATGCACTCCAGCAGTTCATCCATGGGGTAAATGTTAGGGTGGGCCAATTCAAAGCCCTAGTTCTGGACCTGCAACCTCCATATCTAGGGCTAGCTCTGCTGTACTACCCAGGTAAAGGGCAGGGCCTGCTCTCCAGAGTGTTACTATTGGTGAAAGACAAGGACAGCTCTCCTGCTCTCAAGACCCCAGGGCCAGCTCTCCCACCTGCTATTGGTGATGAGGGTTGAGAGAGAGGAGGGTATCACTCCCTAGTCCATACCACCACAGGGAGACAAGTGGTTCAGCCAGCTTTCCCAAGTTCACATCCTTTGGGCCAGCTCATTCGCAACTCCCTTAAATGTGTAAGGCCTGCTCTACAGAGTATTTCATCTGGCTAAAAGCAGGGTCAGCTCTCCTGCTCTAATGCCTCTATGGTCAGTTCTCCCATGATACCCAGGTGAGGGGTCAGCCTCAGTTCTGCACAGCCCTCAGACTTCAACATGTCCCTGGGTGGCAGCCCAGACCAGGAATATCCACCTGGCTTTTGGTGGTAAGGGACCCATGCTATTGCAGGGACATGGACCCAGATATGACCCCCGGCCATAGAAGAGGCCAGGACCCCATCATTGAATAAAAGATTTTAAAGGCACTTATAAAGATCACAGATTCTCTCCTTGTATATATGTCAAAATTGGAGACTACTTCTGCTTATCTGAAAAATTGTGGGGACAGAGTGTGTTTGGGTTATCCTCAGCATTCTGTGATGCCTTTGTGAGCCATGCAGGACTTTTCAGGCTGAAACTGCAGCCCTGCTGTTTTCACTGTCATATCTGCTCCCAACTCTGTCTCTTCTGCAGATGGTGGGCTCTGCAATCGCTCTCTCTGCACTTCTTTTGTTAGAGGTTTGCTCTCTTGACATATCTGGATGAAGAAGTTGCTTCACAAAAAGAAGACGGGTGACAGACCCCACAGTTTCACTCTCTGTAGTAGGACCTGAAATCTTATCTACATGTCACCTGGCTAATCAGAGGTCCGTGGTGAGATCTGTCAGAGATTTAAAAACAGAAATCTGTTTTTAAAAACCAATTCCGACACAGTTGGCATGAGAATTGGATTGCTTTTCAAGGGTCCTGTACCAGCAAGGTCTATTACTTTGCGAGTGTCAGCCTGAGGCTGTGGTGACAGCAGAACCTCTGGGTAGCCTCCTAAGGACACCAGTACAGGTGGGCAGAATCCTACCCCTCCTTCCACAGCAACAGAACTAAACAAAGGACATCCAAGGCAACAGTGAGAAGCAGAGACAAGGTAATATGAAAAAATAAATAAAATATGAAAAGGAGCTCCTAAGCATCAGTCTGAGTTAGTCTGCAAGATAATATGAGTCTACTGAGTTTCGCGATGAGTGAGTGAATCAGACAGTGTCAAATGGGGCAAACAAGTCTTCCAAAGGGATTGGCAGTTCATACAAAATCAATAAAATTCTAAAACGGAAACCAATCCATCCTCCTATAACCTGTGTTGCCCAAAAGGTAACTCAATTCCTTGGAAAGCTGAAAGAAATTCTTTTCCTTTTACTGAAGTATTTAATGCATACATAACCCTCAGAGTCTAACTTTGCCAGAGACAAGGATATAGACATTCATTAAACTTGTAAATCCACTTCATGGTTCTGAGAAAATCATCTTTGGAAATTCTCCCAAGAGGAAATAAAATGCAGTGTTTAAGAACATGGGTCAGAGCTGAATTTGACATTTGAAGATCACCTTTGTAATTGGCAAATTTTTGTCACCTTGGACAAACTACTTAGTTTCTCCCTGTGTCTTTATTTTTTCTTATCCACAGAAATAGGCAGATACTAACTTTCTAATACTGTAGGATTACAGAGACAAAGGAAAGGTTAATTCACACTGGTACACACAGAAGAAACCTCCCATAAATGATGGTGCTTTCCTTGTTAGTGTGTATTTTGAAATTCTGTTCTAATCAACATTTAAGTTCTTTGGTAGGTAAAGCTGAGACAGTCAGCTACCACACATAGAAAAGAAATTCAGTCACCATAAAATGTGCTTCTCAATCACAGCCTGGTTTAAAGGTGCTTTCCTGTTTCCAATCAACATCCACAAAGTATCAAATGTTTATGATTCTTTCTCTAAATGGACAGCTAACTCCAGGGATATGAAGCAGACTTTTTGGTTTGCACTGAAGGAAAGAGTATCAACAAGTGAAACAGATACTTAGGAGTGTATTTGAAGGAAACCTCAGGGAGATCTTCCTCTTATTTCTGAACAGAAAGCAGAATGCTTCAAGTCTCAACCTCCTTAAAAATTTCTAAATCCAAGCTTAAAGAAAGACATACCCTTTGAGTGGCTTCTGATGGCAGAAGTTTATGTGATGGTTTTGAAGAACATACATGATGTCAATTACTTGTTTTGAAATCTATCTTGATGTTAATGATATCCTCATAGAAAGTAAGGGCTCTTATGAGAATTACTCAAGACGAACATTTGCTTCACCTCCCTGTCCCTTCAATGTGTGTGTGTGTGTGTGTGTGTGTGTGTGTGTGTGTGTGTGTGTGTAAAAGCTGCTTCCCTTAGGCACCCTGTTTTGCATGAGAAATTTATAATGTAAATGTCCAGCACTCAAAGGCTAGAGACCTCTTTTGTTTACATTATCCTGTCCCTTTGTGAAGAGCCTTGGGCTTCAGTAGCAAAGCTATAAAGCCTTGGATTTGAATTCCAGCCTTCAGAAATCTCTCCCAGCTTGCTTGCTTCCTCTCCTATTTCCATTCTTTCTCCTCATTCAGTACTTTTATTCTTCAGCAACTCTGATAATGCTATACATATCATGAAGTTTATTTTTAATGTAATGACAATCACGTTTATTACATAAAGTTGTTATGTAGATAAGGAACAGCCAAATATGTAGATACGCAGCATCACATTACAATGCATACAAATACAGTTATAATTGCCTTGCACCTCAAAAACAAAATCTGAGGTGCTTATAATAGGGTAGCCACAATATTAGGCTACATTTATTTTTCCTGTGTTGAGTGAATGTGGTCTGGAATATAGATCCTGTTGTAACCACTGCATGAAACTGATAGGGAATCTACTGAAAATTCACCAGGAAGATTGCAAGGCATCACCAAAAAGCTTCACACATCTGAAAAATGGATCAGAGAAAGCCAATGTACCCACAGTTACACTTGAACCCCCATTCCTACTTTAAGTTAGTTCCAAAAAAACTGATCCATTGCAAGTGAGTACTTTTCCACCATTTTACTGGACTTAAAATATGTACATCCTATGCAGGTATGATGCTGCATGAAATAGCAGGAGATGTGTTGAACTATAATGGATGAGTTGGAGAGTGAGGAAAGGCCGGTCTGACTTCATCTGAAAAGTTTGACGTCATGATGGGATTCCCAAATAGAATCATGAGCTCTCTTCTGCAACTCTGCCCATTCCAAGGATTTCCTTGTTTGCTATTACTGTTTTGTTGCTGTTGCTGCTGTTGTTTGTTTGTTTTCCTGTGTCTGAAATTGAAAATTTACCTTGGAAACTGTGACTATGATGCAAAGTACATCATGCATCAATTAAGTTACCAGTGGCAGTCTAGCATTCCAGAGAATGAAATAGAGCCATGGTCTCCTGGGTCAGCTCTTGTCACCAGCACAGCTACCCCCTGCTGCCCCTTTGCTTCACATCACATGCAATTTTCTCTCCAGGTCCCAATATTTACTTGATCCTATAGGTGCTTGTAGGATTCTCTTACCACTGCTTTTCTGTCTGTTTAGACCAAATTCAGCCACTCCTGAAATATATATATATGTTGATTGCATGAAGGAGGAAGATAATTAACTCCTTATCACTGGTATCTCTTCATAGTATGCTTTTGTACTACTCATATCCCACACCACAGTTTTGAAAGCATCCTCCAGTTGCTTTCTTTTTTTTAAATTTATTCATTTATTGTTTCAGGTTACATCTCCATCATAGTGTCCTCTTTCCACGCTTCCCAGTCCCGCCCTCCCACCCTCTACCCCCTAACCCTTCCATCTCACTCCTCTGGAGTGGAGTGTCCCTGCATAACAGTCCCCTGTCCCAGTTCAGCAGTCATATGAGGGCCAAGAGCCTCCTCACACACTGGAAACCTACAAGGCAGCACCACCAGGGAAAAGTGTGTCAATGACAGGAAGAGAAAACAAACAAACAAACAAAAAGTCTATGTCCATGTTCCCTTTGCTGCGTTGGTTGTAGTATATATATCCTATACTATATAGCTAAAATCCGACTATAAGTGAATAGATGCCATGTGAATCCTTCTGGATCTGGGTTAACTCACTCACTGGGTGAGCTTTTCTAGTTCCATTCATTTGGCTGCAAATTGCATAATTTCCTTGTTTCTGATAGCTGAGTAGTATTCCATTGTGTAGATGTAGCATAGTTTTTTAATCCATTCTTCAGTTGAGGGACATCTCCTCCAGCTGCTTTCTATAGTCATCTCGTACTCATTTCTGAACCCTTCTCTTACTCTCAGTTTTCTTTTTTTGCCAGGAAAAAATGCATCTATTTATAGTTTTCTTTGATATCTATTTAAATTCTTACTGCTTCTTTCTTTGTGTAGAAGGAGTGTTGTTAGTTTGTAGCCCAAGTTTGTCTGTAGTTGTAATCCTCCTGCCTCAGCCTTCTGAGCACTAGAACTATAGGAATAAATTAAGAGATATAGATGCTGAATGGACTTTTTGTCCTCATTTCTAATTTTTTTAAATCTTTGGAAATTGAAATATATTTAGCTATGACATTTTTCCCTCCCCTTTCCTTCTTTCAACACTTCCCATGTATCCCCCCATGTTCTCTCTCAAATTAATCATCTCATTTTCTTCAATTACATGTACTTCTAAACTAAAGAATACAGTCTCCTCAGTCATTTTAAATATTATCTGCATTCTTTTGATTTGGGAGCTGACCACATGGAACTTTGGAACCAATGTGTGTGGGGGGGGGGGGAGAGGAAGTACTGTTCTCTAGGCAAGACCATTGCCCCTACTCTCAGCCTTTCTTAGTTGCTTTTAGTTCTTTGTCATGGTTGAGGTCCCATAAAATCTACCAATTAATGTTAGCAAATTCTTGTTTAGAGTTAAGAGCTAGTTACTCTTTCTTCCCATCATGAATTACTTCGTTAGAAAACATCTCCCCGCTCAGTGTGGTGGCACAAGACTTTAATCTCAGCACTTGGGAGGCACAGGCTGGAAATCTCTGTGAGTTTGAGGCCAGCCTGGTCTACAAAACAAGCCCAGGACAGTCAAGGCTTGTTGCATAGAGAAACCCTGTCTTGAAAGCCAAAAAAAAAAAAAAATTAAAAAGGAAAGAAAGAAAAAAAGAAAGTAGGAAACAACAAAACATCTTCCCATACATAGAGCTATGTATAAGCTCCATGGTAATGGGTAGTAGATGCCAAGCCTGCATTTCTCAGAATTCCAGAACCCTGAAAATATGTCTGTTCTCCTACCTGACAGGTCCTCTGGGAAATGATTTCTGAAGTATTTTAAATGGCCCAGCACTTCCAGTATAATCAGATATAATTATCCTTCTCAGGTCTCTGATGTGCTTGAAGACTAGATAGCTTTAGTCTCACAGTTAAATTTTGAGTTGTTTAGGAATTAAGAGGGTGTTCTGGATCTAAGAAGCTGTTTTTAAGTTGGTGTTGCAACTTAGGTTGGAAGCTGAGTTGGATATAGATCTTTAAACTCATAGAGATGGTTGCATAGTAGAATGTTAAAGTCAGTTGCCAAATATGTATAGACTGGACATTGGGAATATATGTTATGCCTTATAATTTTTATAATTGTGGTCTAATTATTCTTGTTGTTTTGTATTGAATTTATTGTTATAAGAGAAAGAGCCATTTGCTGGACAAAAAGGAAAGCTATTGGAGGGAAAAGATATACCTTAAACTTAAAAAAAAAAGGAACCAAAAGAGGGGTTGGGGGCAAGATAGTGGGACTGGAGGGGGGAGGGTAGGGAGGAGATTGTGAATGAGATGTAACCTCAATATTACCTACTAAAACCTAGGCTTTTACCCCACCACACCTCAGTGACCCCATCTCTGGGATGATGTCACTAAGCACTGATGAGTCACCTGTAAGACTCATCATATACCAGGTATTTATTTATTTTTAATTTTTTTCCACAATGAGATTTATTTTTTAGGTTGGGGGAGGTTGCAAGGGTGGAGGATGGGTCTGAGGGAAGGTAGGAGAAGAGAGGGAACAGGGTTCATGATGTGAAATCCACAAAATAAAAAAAATGAAAAGAAAAAAGAGGAAACAACAATAGACATAGAGTTCTAGAAAACCACCAGCAACAACAACACAGAATAGAAGGGACTGGTGGTGACTTATGTCTCCTTTATTTAACACTAAAGTAGTTATCTCTAGTTCTGGCTCAGAAAAAAAAATGCAGAATCATAAAATCAAATGTGTTTAATCCCGTAGAGATTGAGAGAAGACATAGAGGTAGGAAGGAACAAAGTCAGGCAGTTTAGTATCAGTGTAAATGATACTATAAAACTTTTCATGCAATCTGAAGCCAAGACTTAGTACAATTCTTTCTCTAACAATCAAGGAAAATATCCTCCTGAGCAGAGATAATGCTTTCTTCAGGCATCTTAAGAATCAGCTAACTGAATTTTTGAAGAATCAACATTTATCACTTGGGTTCCTTAACCAACGTCTACCAATGCAATCTGGGAGAGATGGCTCAGCTGTTAAAGGCTAGGCTCACAACCAAAAATATACCAGGTATTTAAATCCATATGTCCTAATCATAACTTCTAGCTTAACCTTTCTGGACCCATATTTTCTTTATCACCCCTGAGCCATAATCATTTAATCTTGCTTTTAAAAGAGTCAAATTGAGTCTCAACAACGTTCCCCATTTCAATTTGTTTTCTAAGTTAGTGCAAGAAAACGTAGTATTTGTATTTATACACTGAATTTATAGTATAGAAATACAACTCATTTGTATTTCTAAACTGTTTGCATATCACTTTTGAGAGTTATCTTATTCATTCTATGTTTTTCTTCCATTTGTGAGTATAGACCAAACATTTCTAGTAGACTGACCGCACATACCCATGAGCCATCCCTTCAGACATGCTTACACCTTATCTGTTTATGTCCAATGATTACATCATATATGAAAGGCAAAGGTTTTCCTAGTTATTTACTAAAAAAAAAAAAAGTATAGGCTCTTCTTAGATGAGAATAGTTGTACAGCATAGACATATTTTTCTTGTATCTGAGGGTTATATTGGAGCATTTTAGTTATTAGGACAAATTAATAAAATCACTTCCGACTTATTTTAAAAATATCAACTACTTTTTCTAGTTTAGTCCAAAAAATATATGTTCAGTGCTAAATATGAGACTTTGTTTTTGATGAAGGGTCCAATGGGTTAATCTTCTTTCAAATCAATTAACTTTTAAAATATCCTTTATGATTGAAATATAATTTGAGCCATCCTTTATTTGATCAATTAGAAACATATTGCATCCTGTGATTTCCTGTTAGAATGCATAGTAAGAACAGTAGGAGAAAGAGTGGTGGGAGTTAGACAAGGAAAAAATATCATGAATCCCATGTATGGAAAAAATGTATATATGAAAAGCAGAACACATGAACTATATGTATTACAGATAAATACATATAGTTAAAGAGCTTAGTTTTAACATATGTTATGCTATCAACATAGTCTTGCATGGCAGTGTACAGAGCAATGTGTGCCCAACAAAGGCTTCAAGTCAGCATGAAGCTACTTGGATAAAAAAATATTCCTGAAAGGATGTGTAGACAGATTAAAATGTGGTACCTATGGGAAGACAGTAGTAAAAGTTGACTCCAGATACTGGTAACCTCAAGAAGACCAATGCTACTAGAATGTTGGAGAATGGAATGTAGAAAGGGTGTTGCATGTTTAGCTAGAACCAGTTAAAAGAGGACACATACACAAATGAATACCTTCTCAAAAACAAGAAAAAAATTGGAGGTAAATAGAGATAAAAATGAAAATATTTATATGTATATTTGTATATGAAAGATAAATTCTTAACTAAAAGTTATGAATCAGACAGGAAAAATTGAATGTTTATTGTGATATACATATACATCATAAACATATACTACATACCTGTACACACACACATATTCATGAAGGAATGTGCATTGACCTAATTTCTCCTTTTCCAACTTTTGGCTTTATATGTGTCTTCTTGGTCTTTCTTTTTGGACATCTTGAATTCAAGAAATTAAAGTTCAATAGATAAGTATATGACATGGATCCCAAAGTACCTTCAAGTAACTGTCAGTTTTCTAAATAAACAACATCCAAATGAGGCAATTATATAGGATAGTAAGGTCACATCTTGGAGCAAAAGTCATCACTTCATGAGAATCAGATTGCTCCCCTCAAGAGATGACAGTGAAGACAACTTCTCAAGATCATGTTGCAAACTAGAACTGACACAGTAATTGAAAAATTGACAAAGACTACTGAATCAAGTGTGCCTCTTAGCTCTTACACCAAATTCCATCTCTGTAACCGAACTTTTAAATTATTATTTATCACTTATTTATTTATTACTAAATTCACTTATAACAAACACCAACAATTTCTTAACTATTAATCCTATAAATTCCTACAACCCCTTTAACCTATCCACTAAACCTATTGATAATTATAACAACCACTTTCATAACCTTTTAGAATGATACAGTCTCTGGGGCAGGTCCTCAGTCGTCAGGAACACAGTCTTTGTCGTAGATTCTTTAACGCACTTAGCAGTCCTTTTTCTGGATCTCTCATATGCAGGTTCGTCAGGGTAAGTTGGTTATTGCAGTATCACCTTAAATAAGGCTTCATGCTTTCTTCTCTGTGGGAGACCCCAGCCGTCTGCAGGCCAACTTACTTCTTTTGAATCAGGAACTCAGCTGCTCTGCCTCAGTCCTTAAAGCCAGGCACAGTTTCCCCTAGGCCACTGATCGGACAGATCAAACCCCTCCAGGCAAAAGCTGAGCCACAGGGTCCAGTCCTTGGCCTTTTGGTGTCTTGCTCAGGCTTTCTTTGCTCACCGGCTTCTTTCTGCTTCAGGGAGAGAGCTGGCCATCAATGGCCAGCCCTTTTTTCAGCAGGACTCTTGGAGCTCTCTAGCATCAGGGGCCTCTTCTTCTTTCTGGGCTCCATGCACTGTCCTTAAGTAGGAGGAACTCTGTTTCAGCTTAATTTGGGCTCTGCCCACTTAGCAGCTGAAAACAATGTCAAGCCAGATACTTTGTTTCTTCAAGTCTATTGAGTCTTTCCTGTTTTTCCTGACTTCAACCTTGTTTTTCAGTCTATTAAGTCTTTCCCGTTTTTGCTGACTTCATGCTGATAATGCTCTTCATGCCCCGAATTAAGAGACAGTATCAGAAACTCCTATATATTTTCTAAATCTAATTTATCTAACCCCTACACATCTCTGCTTAAATCTGAAGCTCATTTTAACATCCCGAATATGGTCTTAAGGATCACTGGGCCCTGTATCTATTCCTTATTCCATTGTGAACATGCTGAATGATACTCCTGTCTCTGTTTTTCACTGTCACTCATCTCTTTGATTGGGTGTTGGGATAGCTGACCACAAGTAGTTTGATGGAGCTGCCACAGCGTGGACTTCTGCTAGAAGGCTCTGGTAATGTGTATAGGTAAGAAAAAGTTTAGGTCTAAACATTCTTCTTACCATTTGGAATAAGCGAGAGCAGCTGTATTTCACTGAATGCTTAAAGAAACTTAAATGGTAGCAGAAAAACCTCTATCTTCATAGCTCTACTTGGCTAACATTAAACCAGTCCTGCATCTTACAAAAGAAAATAATAATGATTATCCTTTGGACTTTGTGCACTAAAGTCTTAAATTTCAGTATTCACTGAAGTGATACAGAGATCAAACAATAATAAACTTAATAGATTATTAAACTTAACATGTTTCGAACTCATTGTTGGTTCCTTCTTTTTTTAAATAAATTTATTTATTTGTTGCTTCAGGTTACATCTCCATCATATTGTCCTCTTTTCCCCATTTCTAGCCCTGCCCTCCCACCCTCTACTCCCTAGCCTTTCCATCCCACTCCTCTGGAGTGGAGTGTCCCTACATAACAGTCCCCCTACATAACAGTTCTGAAGTCATATGAGGTCTAAGAGCCTCCTCATACACTGGGGGCCTACAAGGCAGTACCACCAGTGAAAAGTTTCTCATTGCCAGGGAGAGAAAACTAAACAAACAAACAAAAAGTCTATGTCCATATTCCCTTTGGTTTGTTGTTTGTAGTATAGATATCCTGTATTATATAGCTAAAATCTGACTATAAGTGAATAGATGCCATGTGCATCCTTATGAGTCTGGGTTATCTCACTTAGGATGACTTTCTCTAGTTCCATCCATTTGGCTGCAAATTGCATAATTTCATTGTTTCTGATAGATGAGTAATATTCCATTGTGTAGATGTACCACAGTTTTTTAATAAGTTCCTTCTTGATTCCACACTGCTATTGTTAAAATAATAAAAGTCCAGAATGTAATCAAAGAACTCCCAATGTGTTTCTTCATATTGAGATATGGAATACTTGACCCTGTGTATTTTCTTCTTCAATCTCCAAAACTTGCTTATGAAGCTTTATTGAGCCTTGTTTTCAGGTAGTTTGTAGTTTAATAATCTAATAATTTTTAAAAACTCTCAGGTCTCTGAGGTGGTTGAAGAATAGATAGCTAGAGTCTCATAGTAAAATTTTGAGTTGTTTAGGAATCAAGAGGGTGTTCTGGATGTAAGAAGATATTTTTAAAATTGTGAGGCAAGTTAGTATGAAAGCTGAGTTAGATATAAAACTTTAAACTCATGGAGATGGTTAGATAGTAGAATGTTAAAGTCAGGTGCCAAATACATATGGACTGGACATTGGGAATGTATGCTAAGCCATATAACTCTTATAATTGTGGCCTATTTATTTCTGTTGTTTTGTATTGTATTTATAGTTATAAGAAAAAGAACCATTTTTTGGACTGAAAGGGAGAGCTGTTGGGGGAAAAAAGAAATACCTTAAACTAAAAAAAAAAAAAAAAGAAGGGAAGAGGATGGGGGGTTGAGGGGGAGGAGGGTGGAAGGGTGGGACTGGAGGGGCGAGTAGGGAGGGGATTGTGATTGAGATGTAACTTGAAGAAATAAAAAATAAATTATTATAAAAAACAATATTTTTTAAACACTTGCCTAAACCTCATGATAAAACTGCATGCTAAATTAGTTAGGAAATCAGGAGGAATCATTCCTCAGGTAAATGTAGCATGATGTTGAACCTATGCAAGTACAGGAAAGCCATCTATCGACAAAGACCCTTTAGGGATGATAACACATGAGTGATACTGCATAGGCCACATATAACTTTCATTTTAAATGGGGTGGTTATTAACAATGGAAATCTTTCTCAATGATCTCTCTAGGTATGAACCTAACCCTGTCCCTGACTCTGTTCAGATCTCACATATTTTTGTCTCCAATATCCTTGCAGGCCTTTTCCACATTCTTCTCATCTCTAAACTATGTTCAAATATGGGTTCTGATCTCTTAAGTTGTTACTTTCTCATCTTCTTTTCTAATTGCCCTGTGCTTTGGCTTCTTTCTGCCCACACGGTTTCTGATACTGCACTCTTTTCATATTAATGGATTCTATCTCACCCT
Organism: Lophiomys imhausi; assembly: GCA_907164525.1. Classification (NCBI taxonomy): domain Eukaryota; kingdom Metazoa; phylum Chordata; class Mammalia; order Rodentia; family Muridae; genus Lophiomys; species Lophiomys imhausi. The sequence continues at coordinate 1,838,942 of CAJQZJ010000382.1, read as the reverse complement.
TTTTGTACTAATGAATATATTTCTATGACACCAGTATGCACTGGTATTGTGTTACTCTTCCTGGAGTGAGACAAAGAAACATCTATTCATGCCATGTAGAGAATCAGCAGAACAAAGGAATGAAACAATTCTTTGGTGATTCAAACAAGTTGATTAGGGTTACTTGTAGGACCGTTGATGAGAAGATACGGAACTACTAATAACTCTAAAACATCACATCACTGAAAAGTCTTACTGCACCAGGAGTGACAATTCACGAAGTCATTGGAGCTACAAACCCAGTCTACTTTACACATCCTATAAACTCCAACATCTGCCAAATCCAGCAAAACTGGGTGCAGGTGAGATTGGGGGTGAACATCAAGTGAGTGTCAGGTGACCAACTGTCTCAAGTAAGGTTGACTATATCAACTCCACTCCCATCACCATAAACCTCACTGTCATTGTATTAGTTTGTTCACTTACTGCCATCACTGTGCTCCAGGATAGTGATGGTTATTTTAGCCACCATAAACAAACAAACAAATAAACAAGCCACACTTTTGTGCATAGTACAAAATGTTTTTGATAAATACTAACTAAAGCTTTCATAATCACTTACCACCCTCAAATTATGAGAATCATTTGTGCAATGAAAAGCCTAGTTTCTGCCCCATGGAGAGACTTCCTGTGATTCTTAGTCATGTTCTGGTATTGTTATTGGGCTATGGTCTGTTAAATAATGAATTAACTTTGAAGTGGGAATTAAATCAGTTAGTGTACATGTCAATTACCAGGTTGGTTCCTTTCTGCAGTATTGTTGATAAATTCCTAAGGATAACTCTGGATCTGAATATTCCAAACCTCCACAACCATGAAGGTATAATCAATCAGTTTTACAGAACACAGAGGAGCTCTGTAAGGTACTTAAAACACTTTATATTACATATGTGAAGATAAAATACTGTTAACACTGTTATTATAACTCTGTTATTAATTCTTGATCATGAGATAGTGGTCATTGCCTTTCATCTCCTGGGAAGGTTTTTAGAGATCTCAGAATGATTAACAATCTTTTGTTTCATGAAAACTGCTGGAAAAAGAGTGCAGAAAAAGTCTCAAATAAATCAAAGTTTATAAGGTGTGCATTCTCTCTGGCAAGACAAAAGAGTAATAGCATGATCATTTAGAAGAAAAATAACTAACTTTTGCAGAATCCTGATTTGTGTCATGTTCAGCCCCTGATGTTTCTCACCTCTGTACACTTACAGCTGTAAAATTCACATTACATTGCAGTTTACTCAGAACTTCACATTTGAATCTGATTGTCTGATGTTTCCAGGATGCCTGTTAATCATTCTCTTAATCATGATATCACATCTCATCTCACTGCTTCCCAATTTCTCTATATTGTTTTCAAACTGAGATGTCTGTAGGCAAATGGGAGTGTACAATGGAATTCTCTGTCATTAGAGGGGACCCTATCACTTTCTCTGTGCACAGTCTGATGGCTCTATGTCTGTGTCTCTAAGTAACATCAGTCCTCTCAGACTCAATATTACCCAGCCTACTGATTGTGGGATCATTCCATAAACTGTCCACCTTCAGTTACAGAGTCCTTTGACAGTATCAATTTCTGCATTTTTTTTTCCTTCTCAACTGTCTACATGCCAAATGTGCAGGTTTGCCTTTTCTCCAACAGAATCTCATTTTATCATTTTCAGCTTCTACTTTAAGTGACATCTCATGAAGGAAGGTGCAAGTTGCCTTTAACTCTAGTAGGTTACCTTCCTTCACTATGACAAATGATCCAGAGCTCATAAGAAATTGTTTTCAAGAAAATGATCTTTTTTTTCTCTTCCTAAAATCACATACATGTCATGTTTTACAGGATGAACCAGCTCTTATGAATGTGTGTTGCAAATCTGGCACAATTATAGAAATGAGAGGTTCGGGTCTTTCACTTACCAGTTTGTTTCACCAAGCACACAGTCTGATAAGCATTCATATGGTTACTGACTTTATATTTTGTCAAGGGGGAAAAATTTGCCTTGAATAACTAAGGTGATCTTGTTATATCCCATTCCCAAATCTGTCAACCATTTAATGACAGCCAGAGCACAAAACAATATTTTACTTGTTCGTAAGCAACATGAGTCATGCATTAAAAAGAACATTTTCCAAAGTGTTTTTATGGTAAGTATGCAAACTCTATTATATGGCTAGGGTTTTGAGAAATTATCATAAAACATACAGTATCTTCATTTCCTATATCTGATCAGTAAAATTTTACACAACTTATTGGTACACTACTAAAATATTTCTAGGAAAACAAAAACAAAGCAGAAGTAGAACTCTGATGGATTGTGTAACTGCATGTAATCTGAATGTTTTAAAACATGCTTAGACATGCCTGTAAAGTAATTCCTATCATCTGAAAATCAATATCTTGTAAATTGAAGTTTTCATAGATTTTCAAATATCAAAATAAAAAAATAGTATTTGAGACAAAGTACAGCAAATTTCCTACGTGAACTCTTTTCTTCTTATTATCTCTCACTGAATTAAAGAAGGTAAACTCTCAGGCTTCTTTGGGATAAAAGTTCACTTATTCTCATAAAGTTAAATTACTTCATTAAGTGAGCAAATTGTTGTCAGCATGATCCAACTGTGGAGCAGGCTTCACCCGCTCTGGAATATGAACTGCTTCTGATCTTCCTTGTTCCTTATCTCCCTGACTTGTTAGCTCTGACATGTGGCAGTGTGCAGTGTGTGAAAAAATTTTCTCCATCTTTGGTGGTTCTTTTTATTTTTCTTTTCTTTTCTTTTCTTTTTGTTTTGTTTTTTTTTTGAGCTGATGATTTAGAATATTTTAGCCATGTATTTAAAACTTTAAAATACAAACAAAAAGCAAAAATAAACAATAAACAAACCAACAAGCAAAACCAAATCACCTGTATTCTGACTGTATGTAGCTGATGGTTCAAAAACGCCACTAGATTGGTGTTTCTCATCTATATACCCAAAAAGAACACAGAACTCCGTCATTAAGCATGTTTTTCACAAAGTCTCCATCAGTCAATTACACTGACAACTCCATTCTTTGGACTCTCAGCTCTCCCACCATCCCAACAATGCCTTCCACAGGCTTTGAGTTATTAGTGCACCTTCAAAGCTGTGGTCTTATCCTCTCTCACTTGGAATGTCTTAACATTCTCATCTTGAAATAAGAGAAAATTTATCTGATGGCAATCAGGCTAGACATCAATCTATGAGTATAGCAGAATACCATTAAGAATCCGTAATCAATATACAAAGATCAATACCATTGTGGCCAAATATAATCTTAATTTTGTATCAATATACAAAGATCAATACCGATGTAGCCCTATACAATCTTAATTTTGAATTAATATACAATGATCAATACCAATTTAGCCAAATATAATAGTAATTTTGTATCAGTATACAAAGGTATAAGGCTATATTCAATAATCTGTCCTTTTTTCTTGATCTTTCCTATACTATGTCTATGTCCCATTGTTCTCAAGTCTGTTCACTCCTATATAGGAGAGAAAGGAGGATACAGAAAAGAAAAAGAGAGAAGTCCCTGGGTCTAACCTTCAAAACCCATTTAACAAGACCATTTAACAGCTTGTAGTCTTTTCCCCTAAATAACAAAAATTTCTATTATCTATCAAATAACCAAAGTGGGGGGAACACCCTCCCCACCTTCTGGGGATGGGATGTTGTTCTCTTAAAATGACTTCCTGCTGATTTGGGACGTAGTAAACGTGTTTGGGGCCCAAATAAGAATGGAAAAATGGTTAAAAATGTTAATAGAATCATTTGATGTTCAGTCCTTTTGTGCTCAGCTATTTAGATGTCCTAAGAAGTTCATAGACAGAAGCTGATCTTCAGAGCTTTACTGAAGATCTGGCTGGAGTAGTCTGTGGAGCTGAACGATCTTCGCGATTTTGAGTTGTTGTGGTTGTAGACTTTTGAGGAAATTGCTATTGAAGAAGTCTGCAAGGCTGAATCATCTGGGCCACTTGTCTTCTTTGGTGTCTGATCTTTTTTCTGCTGAAGTTTCCGTTGTCCAGTTGTCCCTGGATTCCTTGAATGGATGCTTTAAATCTGGAAAGATAAGAACAGAGCCCTGCCCTAATCCTAACTCTGGGACAATTACCTTTTTTTTGGGGGGGGGGGTTCAGGTAATATTTTTCCTGGAGCAAATTTTTTTTTGACAATATATAAAGTATTACCTTTCAATCCGGATTAAAGAAGAAATTATTTTGATATTTTGGAGCTAAACAAACCTTTAGTGTATATATTTTGAGATCTCAAAGGACAATTTGTTTGAATTGCAGCCTGCCTTTTGTAAGTAGCTTTTAAACTTAAATCTTTCCAAATCCTATGTGCCTGTCTCTGCATTCTAAGTTTTGGGATCAAACACATGTGGTTCCCCCCAACTGATGGGATTAAAGATGTGCTCCTCCACCCCTGGATCAAAGTTTTTCTCTGTTTAGAGCTTGTTTTGTATCAGGTGGCCTTGAGCTCTGAGATCTGCCTGTTTCTGTCTCTAGTGTGTTGGGATTAAGGGTGTATTCTTCCCCAATGATGGGACTAAGGGTGTGCACCATCACCACCCTGTTTCTTGTAACTCTAGAATTTATAAGACAACTAACTCTATAGTGATCCTCCTGTCTCTACTGGAGGTAACAGCATGGGCTAACACTATGTATTGTTTCACCTTAGCTCTAAGTTTTTTCAACTCTTGGAGGTTTGTAAAACCAGGTTGAGCAGCTGTCACCTTTAATTTATTTACAGTGTTTTAAACCTGTTACCTGCTTTTTAATGCCAAACCATGGAAATAGCCTATACCTCTAAAAAAAAAAACAAAACAAAACAAAAAAAAAACTTTTAAGCTTCTATCAAGTTTGTGTAATCTCTGTAGCCACCTGCAGTCTAACATTCATCCGAGAAATGCAGCTCAAGATAACTCTAAGATTCCATCTCACACCCGTCAGAATGGTTAAGATCAAAAGCTCAAATGACAGCACATGCTGGCGAGGCTGTGGAAAAAAGAGAACACTCCTCCATTGCTGGTGGGAGTGCAGGCTTGTGCAACATCAATGGAGGTCAGTCTGGCGATATCTTTGAGAACTTGGAATAGCTCTGCCTCGGGACCCAGCCATACCACTTCTGGGTTTACATACAAATGACTCCTCACCGAATCACAAGGAAGTTTCCTCATCTATGTCCATAGAAGCCTTATTTGTAATAGCTAGAAACTGGAAACAATCCAGATGTCCTTCAACCGAAGAATGGATTAAGAAACTGTGGTACAGCCGGGCGGTGGTGGCGCACGCCTTTAATCCCAGTACTTGGGAGGCAGAGGCAGGCGGATCTTTGCGAGTTCAAGGCCAGCCTGATCTAAAAGTGAGTCCAGCACAGTCAGGGCTACACAGAGAAACTTTGTCTCGAAAAACCAAAAAAAAAAAAAAAAAAAAGAAACTGTGGTACATCTACACAATGGAATACTACTCAGCTATCAGAAACAATGAAATCATGCAATTTGCAGCCAAATGGATAGAACTAGAGAAGCTCATCCTGAATGAACTAACCTAGACCCAGAAGGATGCACATGGCATTTCTTCACTTATAGTCAGATTTTAGCCATATAGTACAGGACAACTATACTACAACCAATGCACCAAAGGGAATAGGAACATAGACCTTTTTTTCCTGTCAATGAGACACTTTGCCCTATTGGTGCTACCTTGTATGTCCCCAGTGTATGAGGAGGCTCTTGGCCCTCATATGACTGCTGAAATGGGGTGGGGGACTGTTATGTAGGGACACTCCACTCCAGAGGAGTGTGATGGAAGGGATAGTGGGTAAAGGGTGGGAGGGCAGGACTGGGAGGGGTGGAAAGAGGACACTACGATGGAGATGTAACCTGAAGTAATAAATACATATTTTAAAAATAACATAAAAATAAAAAAGAATCAGTTCATTGACTTTTTTCTTTTTCTTTTCTTTTCTTTCTGTTTAAATTTTCTTTCTTTTTGCCAATCATTTTTGGTTATATTCTAGGTCTCTGGGCTATCCATCCTTTGGTTTCTTGCCCTTTAGGTAGTGTCACAGGTGGACTTCCTCTCGTGGAATGGATCTCAAGCTGGACCAGTCATTGGTTGTCCAATTCCAGAATTGCTGTTATCCAGTACATCTTGTAGAATGAACAAATTGTAGGTTCAAGGTTTTGTGGCAGGGTTGGTGTCCCATTTTCAAGTTTTGCCTTGTTACAGAAGATGGTAAGATCAAGTTCCCTATCCCCCATTGTTAGGAGTCTTAGTTAGGGTCACCTCCATGGATTTCTGCGAGTTTCCTTTATCCTAGTTTCTAGAGCATCCCAGAGATGTCCCTGATTCCAAATGTCATCAGAGAAGCATCAGCCAGCAACTGATGGAAACAGATGCAGAAACACACAGCCATACTTAGGAGGAGCTCGGGGGACCATGTATAAGAGGGGGAGGAAGGATTGTAGGAACCAGAGGGCTCAAGGACACCACAAGAAAACCCAGAGAACCAACCAACCTTGGCCCATATGGCCTCACAGAGATTAAACTGACAACCACCGAGCCCATATGGGCCTAACCACTAGCTCACATATGTCACTGAGACCTCTGTATGTATGTTGCAGTGGTATAGCTTGGTCTTCTTGTAGTACTCCCAATATGGGAGCAGAGACTGTCTCTGACTCTGTTGCCTGCCTTTGGGAACGTTTTCTTCTCATGGGTTGCCTTATCTAGCCTTAATAGGAGAGGAGGTACCTAGTCTTACTTACATAATGGGGGAATAGGGTACTCAAACTGGCCATCTTATTGCAAGTTGATATGCCATAGCTGATTGATATACATGGGAGGCATGCCGTTTTCTGAAGAGAAATGGAGGAAGAGTGGATGGGGTTGGGGAAGAAAGGAGGTGGTGGGGAGGGTCTGGGAGGATAGAAGAAAGGGAAAACTGTAGGTGGGAAAGTAAATAAATAGGATGGAAGAAAGGGAAAACTGTGGGTGGGAATATAAATAAATAAATAGGATAGAAGAAAGGGAAAACTGTGGGTGAGAATATAAATAAATAAATGACAGAAAGAAATGCTGCCCCTAGAGGTCTTGTAGGTGTGGTGTGGCTACTCTGTCACATGTCAATCAGTAGATGGCAGAAAGGAAAGAGGCTATGTCAGTGTTCTGACCTATGAATATCTGAGTGATTAGTAGCCTAAAATTCTTGGAAAAAAGCAAGCCTGACACTACCACCAGTCTGGAACCAGGGGGCCTAGACTGAGAGGTAACCTGAGATGACCACCAATCTGGCCCTGTACAGGCCTAGGGAGGCAGACCACGCCTGAGACGACCCCTGCCCCACCCCATAATGTACAAGCAGGGCATAACATTCTTGAGACCATCCCTCAGATGACCCCAGAAACTGAGAGACCCCAGGCGCCACTAAGAGGAGCAAATAAGTGATGACGCAATGAAAGAGAAATAGAAACAGAAGGATCTGGGCACAATGAAGAGAGGCTGTCCTGGAGTCTCGAGAATAGTGAGGAACAGTCTGATACATCCAGTGATTCCATCTGGGACCATAGTGGGGTCCTGCCTTGCGCTGCCACTGGGGGCCATGTCTGGGTCCATGGGCCTGCAGTAGCAGAAGTCTGTTACCACCGAAAGACAGTCAGATGGCTCTGTTCTGAGGTGTAGACTAGGGACATGTTGATATCTGAGAGCTCTGGGGACAGGAGGGCATGACAGCTCACCCCACACCTCGCTAGTTTCAGGACTCAGGAAAGTCGGTGCCTGGACATTTTGGGGAGTTGCAGAGTGAACCTTCCCAGAGAATACCAGTGAGAGATGGCTGTCCCTACCACTCATCTCCCATACAGTGGATGAGGGAGAAATATCTTCCTCTCCATTTGCCCATCACCACATGTAGCAGGCAGGAGACATGATGATGGGATCATGAAACCAAGAGAGCTGTCCTTGCCCCTCACCAGCTGAAACAGTCAGGAGAGTAGCCCTGCACCTCTCCTGGACAGCACAGTAGAGTTGATCCTGGTAGTGGTGGCGTGGATGAGCTTCCCCTAGGGTGTTAGCATGGGAAAATTGGCCCGGTCTCTTGTCTGCTGGGTGGTTGCTCAGATGAGGGAGAGATGCCATGCTCCCCTCCCTCATCCCTTGCCATCCATTTATGCCAGGTGGGAGAACTGGTCCCAGGCTCATCAGAGTGGGAGAACTAGTCATATCCCTTACCAGCTAAAACACTCAGGAGAGCTGGCCCTGAACCTCACCTGGGCAGCAGGGTAGAACTGGCCTTCGTTGCAGGGAATGCTAGTGAGTAGGTCTTCAATGGTGTAAAAACAGGAGATCAATGCTGATCATCTCAAATACTTCTTAGGCCCAGATCCAGGGTTTGAATTGGCTTACCCCAACATCTACCCCATTGATGAACTGCTGGAATGCATGAAGGCTTTTGTCTTACAGATCCAAAACAACAGGATCTCTATTATACAAGGCAACAACCGGATATCTGAGAATTGTCTCGATGAGGTTCCAGTATTGATAGAGTAGTAGAAATCAGAGGCCCCATACCAGACCAACTAGTCATTGCAATGAACATTTTACAAGCAAATAAGTGTGGACAAAAAAGTATACTGTAGTCCCACAGTATACTCCATACTCTGACACACCACAGCATCCACAGCAAGATTTGTTTTTCTTTATTGCAGAGTAGGGTGCAAGAGTGAAGGGCACATATGAGATGAAGAAGAGATGAGTGGGATTGAAGTCCATGATGAGAAATTTGCAAAGAACCACTAAAAAGTAAATGAATGAATGAATTAATTAATTAATTAAATGCAAGAAAATCCTGGCCTTCTCCACAAAGTAGGTTCGGGGGACCTGAACTCTGGTTCTCACACTTGCATAACATGCACTTGTCATTTGTTTGTTTTCAAGGAACATCTACTGTTTTGCTTTGGAGGCCAAATACTTATCATAAAGCACTGCAAGATTCTGGAGTTAAATCATTTCCCTTTCCAGTCATCCATGAGAAAATGGTGAGTATGCACACCATTACTTTTCTACATTCACCTTGTGAAAATACATATTTAAAATTGAAACAGAGACTGAACCACCAACCAAAAAGAATCCATGTGCTGGACCTAGGCCCCCTTCTCATATGTGGCAGAAGCACATTGTTCTTCATGTGTGTCCCCAGCAATTGAAGTAGGGACTGTTTTAGTGTCCGTTGCCTGCCTTTGGATCCCTTTTGTCATAGCTGGACTGTCTTGTTTAGTCTCAGTGGGAAAGGAGCACTTAGTTCTGCTGTGATTTGCTGTGCAAGGGTGGGTTGGTACCCAGGTGGAGGCCTCCTTTTCTTTGAGGAGAATGGGAGAACAAATGGAGAAAGGTAGGATTGAGGGTGGGACAGGGAGTAGAGGAGAGAGGGAGGCTGCGATCAGGATGTAAAACGAATAAATAAATTTACAAAAAAATGTAAAAAAATAAAAATAAAATAAAAATATGTGACACCAAAATAAATAAATACATAAATAAAATGAAACAGAGAATTAATATCCAGAAAATTTTCAAAAATCTAACACTTTAAATATAGTTAATTTTTTTTCCTGTAATTCTTTTCAATATAGCTTACATTTTCTCTTTTCTGTTTTAGGAAATGCTCTAAAACACTAATCCATTCAGAGACACATTTAAGTGAGAAGAGATGAAGGATGAAAAGAAGAAAAAATGATTCAGAACAGTTTAGACCATTACTCCATCCCAACTCAAGAAACATTAGATGTCCCAAACATGTACTCTTTCTTTGGATGGCAAGAGCTCAAACTACTGTGTTTCTAAGAGAGCCTGGATAAGGCTAATATTCATGATTCAGTATTTCTGTGCAGAATCTGAGCAAAAGTCTCATGGTTGGGAAGACAATTTTTGCCATGTAAAGCAAGAGGTGTTTTCTCCCACTTCCATGTCAGGAACATTACTCTGTTCTGTCTAGATAATAAAAGAAAGTCAGATCATTAAAAATCATATTTTTGAGATTATAATATATTTACATCACCCTTTTCTTTACCCAGTGCTTCCTATATAAGCCTCCTTGAACTTTTTCAAATTCTTGATCTTATTCGTCATTAATAATGTATGCACACATGCACACAGAGACACACAAATACACACACACACACACACTTTCCCCCCTAAATACATAAATATAGGCTCCTCAATGTTACTTGTATGTTTAGACCATTTGATATTGGATAACCAATTATTGTGTTCTCTGGGGAGGAATATTTCTCCTTTTGTTAGCAATTCCTAAGTTGCCTTTGTGTTCTTTGTGCAGAGGGAAGCTTCCTACTTAGTCTTTTTTTCTGTCCACATGGAGGAAAATTATGCAATGTGCAGAAAACCTAGCTATCTTTTAAAAATAATTATTTGTATTCATATTTATGTGTGTGTGCTCATGTATGATTCATGTGTGCAGGTGTCACCAAAGGCCACCTGAGGGCAGAAGAGGGTGAATCCTCTCCAGTTGGAGTTACAAATCATTATGAACAGTTAGATATGGATACTGTGTACTAAAAATCAGACCCAAGAGTTTCAAATGCTCTTAGCCATAGAGCTATATCTGCAATCCTTGACCACCTTAGTGGAGTGCATTATTGATAGTGTGATACATGTGCACAAACCATCATAGTCAAATGTGGACAATAAAATTGTTTCTATATGTGTAATAATTACAATTAATGGGACACACAAATGAGGAGGAAAGATGGGTCTCTCTACTCTGTTCCTGGTAATGGAAAATTACAGTAAATATTTTTTCTGTCTTCTCTAAACAATGGAAAGAATGTTTTCTGCTTGGTGTATGAATTAAACTTCTGATTATGTTATCTCTTAATATTTGTTTATAGTGTAGGGCATGCTGATGTGTGGCCACATTGCATGAATGGCAAGAGTGAATGGTAACCTCCCATCTCTGCATGGCCTTCAGAGCTCCTAGTATGGATTAAAGACCGGAAGAATGCTTTTTGAAAGAATAAAAATATGGTTAGAGAAATAGCTCAGTGAATAAGTGCATTTGTTGCTCTGGCCAAGAACCAGAGTTCATTTCCCAACATCTATATTGGGAAGCTTACACTTGTGAGTAACTCCAGCTTCAGAGTCTCTGATAGCTCCCTTTACCACGATAGGCACTTTTATACATGGAACACACACACACACACACACACATACATACTTTAAAAAGAACAAATTAACATCATGGATATATATATATATATATATTTAGGGACTTAGCAACTCAGATAGGAATGCACAAATAAAATGTAACCAGATACTGCTGCTTCTGAGTCTCATGTTCAAATGCTCCTTGTCAAAAACATGCTGGCTCTGATGTTAGGTCAGAGACTGACTGTGGTATATGCTATGGTTTCAGATTCATGATTCTATAGCAGTTTCAAGCTAGACATGATTACTAATTTTCAACTTTAGCCCTCAAACTAGTTTTGTGTTTTTTGTCTCATGAGTTTAGTCTATCTAATGTCATCTTTTCCCATAATCATTTCATTTTCTTTCTGTTGCTCATTGTACGTCCAAGTGAAAAATATCAAATCATCTCCTAAGATGTGCAACTGAGCAAAAGGCTCATAAAAATTCTCTTTTTTACTATTTGAACCTATTTCTTCATTGACCACTGTACTGTGAATAAAAATATACACACTTGTTTTAGAGTCTTAACCCCCTAATTTTTTCTGACAATAAATGCCTCTACTCTTTGGCTCAATCATGTTGCTTGATAGCCATCAAAGTACACATCTACAAGCACACCTGTAGTATTATGTTTGTTTTGCTCTGTAGTTGTGCTTATGACGTGCTTGTGTGTTGGCAAGTGTATGTGTACAGTGTGTGTACATGCATGTGGAGTTCCAAGGTGACATCAACTGCCTTCCTTGAGTGTCCCAATCTGAGCTCATAGTTTTGGCTAGTTTGGCTTGTTCCAGTGATTCCATGTTCCTGGAATAAAGATGGGCTGCCATGGCCACTCAGCATCTATATAAGTTGTGGGGTTCTGAACCCCAGTACTCCTGTTTGCACAACAAATGTCTACCTGCTTATCAGTCTTCCCAGGCTCTTCAAGGATGCTCTTAAACAAATATTGTCAGTCTATCTATTTGACATATAGCAGGTGCTTTGTCATTCAGATGTTTGGGTGTTTCCTGCACAGGATTGACCACTCTCTCTGTGCTGTAACTATGTCCTCTATAAGTTGTAATCAAGCATAGATAATGGGCTACAATGAAATGGTCACTCAAACATTTGCTGATTGTCCCATTAACCAACCCAGTTCTGGAGCAAACTAACTTTCATGAATGCGGTGTTACATAGCACAGATTATCCATAGATTAAATTAATGATTCACAGTATCTGGACAATAAGTTTAATATCAGTAACTGACATTTAACTTTATGGAGTGTGGCTGGCTACATTTTATGTCAAGTTGACAAAAAAAAAAAAAGAAGTCATTTGGGAAGAAGGAGTCTCAATCAAGAAAATACCTCCATAGGATTGGCTCATAGGTTAGTCTATAGGGTATTTTCTTGATTGATAATTGATGTTGAAAGGTCTGTCTCACTGAGTAGAGCCACCCCTGGGCTGGTGGTCAGGGATGATGTAAGAAGGTAGGCTGAGAAAACTGTGAGGAAAGAGCCAGTAAGTAGCAGTTCTTCCATGGCCTCTAAATCAGCACCAGCCTCCAGGTTCATGGCCTGACCTTCCTTCATGTTGAACTACAATTTAAAACTGAAATAAATCCTCTCCTCTCCAGGTTGTTTTTGGTAATGGTGTTTATCACAGCAAGAGAAACTCGGAGTAGTGCAGACCTCTTGAGATGCTTCACAGATGAAATTATTCTAAACTTGTCTGAATTGTGTCTTACTATATTTTGTTTGGTGGCTGATAGATTAATGTCACTAGATCGTGGAACCAGGACCAGCTCTCCTGAAGGTAGCCACCATTTCTATAACAGGTGTGAAATGGTTGACAAAGCTATGAACATCAAGTTTAAAATAATACAAAAAGGAGAAAAGGGGAAAGTGAGAGCAGTAATTGATTAATGTCTTTTCAAGAGGCTAAGGAATTCCAAGAGACATTGCGTTCATTTTTCACAGTTCTATAGAGACTATGAACAAATAGTGAGTAACAAAAGGAGTGAGTAAGTTTGCAACATTAACCTCATTTACAGCGTGTCAAAGCATCCTCATGAAATATGGTCTATGTAACTTGGAAAATACATTCTACAAAAAAACCCACTTAGAATTTACTTTAGGAAGATCTAATGATGGAGGACAGATTCTGGGGCTTGCTTGTATGCAAAGCATGTGCATTCAGATCCTAATATAATTGTTAGATAATTTGAACAAAGGGTATAATTAAATGTAGAGGATTATTTCTTTGATTTAATAATAAGAAGAAAAGAAGGAAATAAAAAGAAGAAAAGAGTTTCTCAGATAGTAATCTAAGCATAAGTCCTACAATATATTATGTCATAAGAAGTTTAGTTTGTAAAGTGGTTATAATTAATATAAAATGAAATCCTTTGTGCTAAACTTTAGGTGATGAATCATATTATAAATTAACCACGATGCTATACCAATCTATGCAGACATTGGGATGTAGGTTAGCATTTACTAGCACTGATACATGTAAAAATGGAAGGGAAAGGAGTCAGGTGATATGACTTTTTTTCTCTGAGTCTCATTAGCTCTCAAGGCAACTCATTCTCAATATAGTGAGAAGCTAGCAGAGAAAAAAGTGACCCATCAATTCTCTTGCTTACAATATTAAAGTACCAGTTCTGTATATGTGAAAAAAGTTAGAATTGAGTTGTTTTAGGGAATGATTCGAAGTGTTTAAGAATTTAAATCTAAAGTCTTTATCTCCTTTAACAACGAGTTAGCTATCTTTGGAACAAAAAACAACAGAACGAAGAGACTTGGAATGCAAGTACCAAATGCAGTCTGCAATATAGCCATCCCATTTTAAAATTTAGAAAGATCCAAAGATGAATGCCAGATTATAGGGACTCCTCAAATACAGAGCCTGTGTATCTGTGTCATAGTCTAGATCTTAGACAACTTGGACAAAGGTTGTAATGAAATACAGAATTTTATTACTTTGACTTACTAGGAAGAATTTAAAAGTAGCATTTAACCAACATAATGAAGCACATAATTCCTAGTCACATCAAATGCCTGGGTTGGCACCCACAAGAATTCCTGTCATTCTGGATGTTTATTAAATCCTGTTCTGTGACAATGTATCTAGTTAATTGTACAACAGAATCTGCGTTTTTAAGAGTGTAATTCAAATGTTTACCAATTCACAAAGGTCCCATCTCCTTATGTTCCAATTAAAAAATCTACAATTTATAGTGAATTAATTTAATAACTAGTTTTTCTAATAGATAGATTGAAAAGATGGAATTATATTTTATGTTTCAAATAATTCCTTACTAGGACAACTGATAAAGTATTATTCAGTGCTTAAAGGATAAGAGGAACTAAACATACTTTATTTACATTTAGAAGCAAGTTATTCAGTTGCATTGATGTTTGCATTATCTAATTTTAACCTTTGTATGAATATAGATTTAGGTCTTAAAGCCAAACTTTGTGATGATTTTTTCTTCATAGTCATACATCAGCACTAGGTGGCAGTGTTGTCATGGTGAAAAACTGCAGCATTGCCACTGCTCTACATTTTAGAACTCACCTTTTAAAGCTTTAAGGCCTCAGTATGTGTTACTTCCAATTTCACAGTGTGATTAAAATATATCTGTAATAAGCATAAAATAGTTTAAAATTCATTGTCAACTTCTGCTAATCATTAAATTGTGTGAACCATAACTTTTAAAGGACACATTCTGGGAATCCTAGTGTTTAAAATATATTTGAATAAAGTAGCTACTCTGAATAAATATCTCATTTTCTTTGTTCAAAATTTTTACTATAATGATGCGAAACAATGGTGTATACCTGTAATGTCAGCATGTGGAAGACTGAGGCAGGAGGATCATATTTGAATCTAGCTGGGCTAGTCCCTCTCTCATCACACACACACACACACTCACAAAACACACAAACACACACACACAGGCACACACACAGAGCACAATTTATTTAATGTGCAATGCTTTTACCAAAGCTTTATGAAATATTGCCTGGAGTTTGATGGTAGACTTAATAATCATTTAAAAAACATTGGTTATTTTTAAGTATAGAAGAAAAATTCTAGACATAACACCTAATCTGGAGTAAAAATCAAGGTAGAAATTACAAGATTCTTTAAAACATCATTTTTTTTTTTGTATGTGTGGAACTTGAACTGCAGGGTGATAGAAAGCTATCGTTGTAAAGAAAAGTTCTTAATTCTGAAACAAGATTTAGAAGGGTCATGTAAATATTTTAGAAAGAAATGGAAGTGGTACATGAATCTGCAAGATGAACAGGGTACCACAATAGGTCAGTCAACTACCAAAAGGGAGGAGAATTTCTCTCTGCTTTATGACAGTTTAGGGCATGGGTACACAGAAACAAAGAGGGAAGTGTGATGGGACTTGGGAGCACAATAATCCTTTTGTAACTCTGCCTGAGATAATACCTTAGTTTGGTGAGCAAGAATACGGATGTGGAGATAAGAAGCCTGAACTTCAATTCAGAGACTTTGAGCCACTCTCTGAACTTCTGGACCTCAAGGTTCATAGGTAGGCCTCTCAGTAACTACATCAAGTTGAGATGATCTGAGAATCAAAGAAATAAGACTGAAAGACGGATAAGCTTTTGTTAGAGTAGGGATGTCAGAAGTCAGTGTGTGTGGTTGCTATTGGTAACATAGTCCTGGAACTACACAAGTGGGACCAGACACTTGCTGACATGTAGCCTTCAGACATGCAAAATATGATTATAAAGGACTTTATAGAATTCCTCCCCAGGGTGCATATACTGAAGGCTTGAGCCAGAACTTGGCTCAATTGGAAGGTGATAAAAAAATTCATATGTGGAGACTCATAGGATAGGTTGAGGTACTCTAGGGTTATTATTTCAAAAGCATTATTGAAAAACTGTTGTTTTCTCTATTTCTCAACAACGTGAGATAGTTTGTCTAATAAAACTTTGTTTTGGTATGTTTTTTTGTGCATGCGTGTGTGTGTGTGTGTGTGTGTGTGTGTGTGTGTGTGTGTGTGTGCTCGTGAGCACGCTATCTGAGACAGTCTTATATTTCCTAGATCATGTATTCTCTCAGGAGCTGACGATAACCTTAAGCTCTACATCCTCTTGCCTCTACTTCCAAAGTGCTGGGATTGACAACAGACCCCTGAACACAGACGAACAGTAACTCGGGTATCTGTTATAGACACAAGACATAAATAACACTGTGTTATGCAGAGACTGCACAGGATTCTAGAGCTGGAAGTACCTGGATTCCTCTCTCTCTCTCTTCCTCCCTTCCTTCTCCCCCCACCTCTCTTTTTGAGATAGGGTTTCTTTGTGTAACATTCCTGGGTGTCCTGGAACTCACTCTGCAGACAAGGCTGGCTTTGAACTCATAGAGATCCATCAGCCTCTGCCTCCCAAGTGCTGAGATTAAAGGCATGCACCACCACATCTGGTCCTTCACCTTGTTTCTACAGGACATTATAGCCCACTGCTGTGGGTCCTAGAAATCACAGTTTCTTAGATTCTCAGCTTATACTGTGTAAAATCAAAATAAAAGGCATGACCCTTACCCTCAGGAAGACCCTGTGAAAAAGCTACCTACAATTAAAAAATGAAATGGAACCTCAGCCTGTGTTAGCTCTTGTTGCCTCTGTGCTGACTAATACTGCTGTTATGACATATAAGCCATTTGTGAGTCCTCACACTGTGAAAATATATTGTCTACAACCTAGGAACAAAAAGTTTAGAATCTGAACTTTAGATACTCATACAATATACTAGTTTGCTGATACTTCTGTTGACATTGTGAGAAAATGATTTATCAATATTAAAGAAATTTAGAAAAGTATAAAACTTAACCCTACTCACCAAAATTTTAAAATAAAAAACATTTAAAATAATATATGAATTATAAGTTCCAGTATTATGTGGCTATTTGAGGAAGTTATTCCACTCTTGTTTCTGAAACACATATGTCAAACTAAAAAAAAAAAAATTTAACCTGCATTTTAAAATATATGCCACCACACCATTTCATTTACTATAAATCTTCCCTTCTTTGTTAGACTATAAAGTGCTTGACAGTGAAGAACTGTTTCATATGCTCAACACTGAACTCAATTTGTACACACTAGAAAACAATGATCATTCCAAAGAATGAACAACTAAATGAACAAAAATAACAAATGTTATGTTGAAGGAGTCACAGTAGGCGGTTTCTTAAATTTTCTTCCTGGAATTTTGTATAAAATAATTTCTTGCGTACAATTGGTTTACTGGAACCTATGAGTCTTTAACTGTTGAACTGAGGCTGTGTAAACAGACAAGGCCAGATGGATTCAGGGATTTTGTGTAGCTTCACCACTTACCAGAATACTCAGACTTCATATTCTTTTCACCTCAATGACATGTTAAATAATAGCAATATATTGTAGAAGTGTAAGGAAAATCACCAGGCCAACCTAAATCATGAGTTTTAGCATTTGCTGTTAATGTGTACTGCTCTAATTAGTAGATTGGAAATGAATGCTTCAATACATTTCTGATTCCAGCATGGATTTATTCTCATGGAGTACAGTTTTTGTTTTAAACTAATGAGAGATGTTATACACTTTTTAATACACATCATTACAAAATTAGACTCAGTGTGTTTTGACAAAGTGAAGCCAAGGAACAGTAGTTAGATGGTGGTGAATGAGCTGTCCTATGCTGCAGGAGGCGTGCTGATCTCTCGTAGGTAATGCTGTGTTTAAGATATTCCAGAAGGTGGATGTTAAAACAAGTAAGGGAACTTAACCTTAGAGATGTGCAGCAACTTATACATGATCACACAGTTAATCTCTCTGAAAGCCAGAATTTAAATCCAAATATTTCTGAGTTCAACAGCTGTATTTTCTTATTAGAAGAGCTTGAAGAAGTAACCATCACCCTATAAAAGAATAATTAATTTAGGTAAATACGGTTATATGTGTTTGGTATGTGAACTTCACACAGGACAGTTAATTGCTTAAAGATCAGTTCTGGGATGAAGTAAACTATTTAGCTAATATACTGAAGTGAGAAATTAACACAGGTCTACAAAGCTTATGAGGAGGTATAGCCACTAATAAACCCTAACTCATTTAAAAAATATGTTCGTTGGATATCTATTCTGTGCCAAGAGTGGAGGGACGTATAGGGTGAAATAAGTAAAGAAAATGATTGACCCAGGTTCTGATGAGACAGAGCTTCCATGTGAATAAGAAATTGTGATCCTATGAGCTAGTAAAGACAGACTGAGGGGTGCTTCATTCAGTCTAAGGAAAAATCATGGGACTTGATACTTCACATCAACAAGAACAGAAAATAACTGTGGTGAAGTAAAGATCTTGAACAATGAGATGAGAATAAAATAATGCCACCAGAGGAAAAAATTAATCAAAGTGAATGAGGTAGCTTTTATTGTGTTGAATCCAACTCCCACAGCGGGTGGCTATGCAGCCGGCATGCTCTCCCCTCATATATTCTCCGTTCTACTCTGTCTTTTATCAGCTTCACCGGTCAAGAAAGTAAGTGGTGGTTGTATCAATATATTTCTTATATTAACACCATCTGCCAGCTCAGTTACTCCAGTGCATTTTCACAGTATGAGATTTCTCAGAGGAGTGATTCTACTATAATACTGAAGAAATTATATGAACATCCTGTGAGACTGAGGTGAGGGAAATATTCAGAATGACAGTCATTTATCTTGTAAGACATCTGATCATGTATGTGCATATGTGTGTGTGTGTAAGAGAAAGAGAGATCTGCTCTTGCTTTTCCTAGACTTTAAGAGCATCCTTTCATTTTAACACAGTTATAATTCTTTTGTTTATACAAATTAATTTTGATGAAATATATATCCATATTGCCAAAGTAAGGGGAATATGGAAAGTATGGAACATTTAAAATGAATAATCATTTGACAGGATAAATATCAGTAGCAGCTACCATTAAACCTTCTATCTTGATTTCTTCCACAAACTTTACTTCTATAAATGTGTTCTTTCTTTTGAAAATGGTCTATTTATCTCTAGTCATGACTTTAGTACTAGTCCCAAGAGAAATTGTATTGTGAATCACAGACCTACTTGACACTTCCCCCTCATATGCAAATTTGTAAAAATTAAAAGTAGACAATTAAAAATAAAATTATATTCTATATTAATTTCATGACTCCATACTGAGAATGTATAAAGAGAAAGAAAATATTATTTTTCAACATTTACAGTCTCCTCAATGGAAATTCTCATCTAAAAATTAGTATATGCTGATACTGAAATTGATCATTCTTTAGGAAGGAATGAAAATGTGGCCAAAATGTAGCAGGGAGAATTTAACCAAAACAAAATTGTAACTGTTTGGTTGGATCTCTCATATTTGTTAAAATTAGGGGCTATGTTCCTTCTTTTATCTTAAAGTCTCAGTAATTAGTTTTGAAACATAAATACTGACTCAACTCTAGCCTGATATGCTTGGATTTATTTTTTCAGAATACATATTCCTCTTTCCAAGGAAATGAATCCTCTACATTTGTACATTGCTGAGTGGTCTTTTTAAATCTTATATATTAGATAGATAAATGAGCTTAATGTGACTCTTACCCAATCTATTCTGTAATATCCATTCTGAATTTTGTCTTGAATTCCATGTCTGCCCAGTTCTGGGATTGGGTTTCAGTGTAGTTCTGTAGGGAAGGATAAAACTCAGGTGATCTGACCCTGGCTCAGACTATGGTAGTTTTAATTCATTAAACTGTTGATATGTTCAAAGAAAGCCACCTGAGTATTCCATTTCTCTTCTAGGATGAAGGTCTCTCTAGGCAGAAGTGCAAAAACAAAACAGATTAAGTGGAAAGTCTGTTATTTGTCCCCTGTCTTCTCTTCCTGCTCTATTTGCATTAAGCAGCAAAAGTATCTCCAACAACATTGAGCAAACTATATTCCACAGACAAGAAAGTTTCTGGGGAGAGAGGTCATAATTCTATTTTTTCTGGATTTTTTTATTAAATTGCCTAAAGTGAATTTATTTAGTTAATATTTATTTTGTCAAGTGAACTCTGACTGCAGAGGCTCACGTTGCTTTGCCCTTGGCAAAAGTCATTGGCATAATCATACTCTGTTTTTGGTAAAAGCAGTACTCTTTTCGGGGCCTCAGAATGGCCTTCTGTACCTTTGCTACAATACTGAGTCTCTGTTTGATAATACAGAGCACACAACTGTTGAATGATTTCATAAGAGTCTCTTTGGAAATATAAAAGAGCAAATGTGCAAGAATATTTTAAATTGTTTATCTTTATCTTTATTTTATGTACATAAGTGTTTTGCCTCATTTGGTCTGTGTATCATGTGTGTGGTGGCCACAGAGGTCAGGGGATATCATGTTCTCTGGGACTGTTGCGAGCTGACACATGCATGCTGGAAAAGGAAACTCAGGTCCTCTTGGAGACCAGCCAGCGTTATGAACCACTGAGACATCTCTCCAGCACTGTATGTGAATAGTTTTTTAAAACTATAATATGATATATGAATATAAGAAATCGTTGCTTCTAAATTGATAAGCAAACTAAGAAATTCAAAATAATGAAAAGTCTGCAACTATGGACAGAGCTTTACTCTGCTCAGGACTGAAAATATTATTCCATAGAAATTTGGAGATGATTATTTCTTCCTAAAGCCAGGTTGAAGGTATTAAGATCCCAGCAGTCCCAGATCTTTTGATTCCAGACTCTTTTCTTAAAAATGATGGAGTGTTGTTGTTGTTTTGGGTGACGGTTGTTTGCTTGATTTGTTTTGTTTGTTTGCTTGTGTCTGCGTATGTATTTTTCAACAGGTTAGCTTAATAATTTTTACTAATTATAGGTAATGGCACATTAGAGAAATACTGTGTTTTAGAAATTACCATGGTTTTTATGAAAAAAATCAGCTGAAGTTGTGAATACTTCATTTGGGTTATTTCCTGGCTACTCCAAGTAACCTAAACCTACAGTGGATATTTTTTGAAGTGGTAATAGTCTACTGAAAAAAAAATCATTATAAAAAAATCTTAAGTTAGGAACACATCTTTAAAGAGATCTATAGATCTTTAGATCTCTTGATGTTTTTTGAAGACCATCTATCAAACACTATATATTTGAATAAACAAATGTAGCTTAGTAGCTTAATTTCTGATTAACTTCAAAAAAATCTGTGATACACTAAACTAGTACCTAACAAAATGACAAGTTTAGATGACTATTAGTTTGTATTTCTTAATTATCATAAACAGTTTGTGATTGTTAATACCAAAAGGCCTATTACTTCACATTGGATTTTTAAGAATTACATAGGTACAATACCTTAAAACGAGTTAATCTTATTTTTATCAATATACAAAGATCTATACAAATGTAGCCAAATATAGCATGTCAGCTCCTGACAGCAACACCCCATTCTACTTCAAGTAGATGATGAGCATCGAAGAATCTCCATTTGGAGATGGCTGTTTTAGTGGCAAGCTTGTCACTGGGCAAGAGAAATCCCTTGTTTCAACTGTAGACAGAATGCTGTCCAAAAAGGACAAAACTTGGAAGCAGGCAAGTCGACAGCCTAGCACTGCCAAGACAGGGTAGGCAAGTCCTTCATAATTCCTGCTCTACAATCAATGTCTGTCATAGAGACTGGGCTAAAAGGCTGAAGACAGATGCTCCAATGTATTGAGAGAAATTGGGGACTGCCACACCCGTCTTGCCTGTCACGCAGGCCACGACTGCAGTGTGACATAATGCGTGTGCAGAGGTTTGGGGGATGGTCGGGTCCCAAGGAAAGTTTGGGGTCGGACCCCCTCATGCAGGCGGATGTTGGTCAGAAGCCTGGATATTTGTTGGGATGGATTCCTCATAACCCTGGGGGATTTTGTGGGCCCAGGATGTTTGGAGGACTTGGTTTCATTTTTGGTTGTTGTATTTATCTTTTCATAGCTTGCACTTGACCCATGGAGTCATCAGGTTCCTTAGAAGACTGGTGACCCCCACCTGGAGAGTACCATGGCACCCCCTGTATTTAAGTTTACTCCACCTTTAGGAAAAAAATTGGATATTCCAGGAAAGACTATAGAAATGAAACCGGCTGCTGTGATTCAGACTCTGGAACACTAGCTAGAGAAAATACTTAGAAAAATATCTTTTAATAAATCTGAGAGTGTGCCACTTGCTAAGCTTGTACGCCGTTTGCATAATAACACAGATATTTCTTTATATGTAGCTTTGTATGATTTACAAAAGGAGAAGTTAGGATTGGGACCTAGAGGAAGAAGGAAATGAGATACTCAGAAAGAAATAAAATACCAACGTAATGGCATTCCAGTTAAAATGCTAGATGATGGTAAAAGAATAGCTTAGGTTCATGAAAAGACTTAGGAGATCACGTCCTCCCTGGTAGACATTGAGTCCCTCTGATAAAGCTGAAGTATTAGGAGATATTGTTAAAGCTATCAAAAAACATTCCAATACTCGCTAGTGTAAAAGGGAAAGCAAGTAAGCGTTCATGGTTATGAAAGACAATTGAGGAAGTAGAAAGGGATTTAGAAAAAAGGCATTGAAATACTGGTCTGTTTCAGAATAAAACACAATGGTTAGGAACTGTCCGGTCCGTTGACCACAGTCTATCGGGCCACCAAGAAGCTCAATGTTCCTTCCGTGTTCACAGATGTTATCATTTTTAGTAAGCACAAGATCAGCAGGTATTTCTTAGCAACAAATGTTTATGCTTTTGGCTATGTACCTATGATCACACTTCCTGATTTGTCTGTATAAGTTCATGCATGATTCAAGTAAACTTTACAGCAGCACTGAAACTTCTCTTGAGTTGTGTTGTCTGCCACGCCGAATCCGTTCCCTCCTGAATATCTTCTGTTCTCCCTGGATCAGTTGCTGAGACCTCTACACCATGGTCAGCAGCAGGGGACTGTCCAGGCAGCCAGTTGTCTGTCATCTCTTAGTTTTGGAAGCTGTTGGTTCTGCACTTCCTGATTAATCAGATATATTTATTCTTCTCAGCTCTCTGATGTGGTTGAAGACTAAATAGTTATATAGCCTCACGGTTAAGTTTTAAGCTGTTTAGGAATTAAAAGGATGTTCTAGATCTAAGAAGATGTCTTTAAGTTAGTAATGCATGTTAGAATGAAAATTGAGTTAGGTATAGAACTTCAAACTCATAAAGATAATAGAATATCCTAATTACTTGCCAAATACATATGGACTAAACATTGGGAATGTGTGTTATACCTTACAATTTTCATAATTGTTTCCTAATTCTTATTGTTTTGTATTGTATTTATTGTTACAGGAAAAAAAGGCCCTTTTATTGGACTAAAAGGTGGAGATGTTGGGAGTGGGAAAGGTACACTTTGAATAAAAAAATGTAAAAAAAAACTGTACAACATATACTTTGGACACAGGAATCAGAATATTCAAGCTGGATCTGACTTGAGAGATTTCTTACAGGGGACTAACTTTCATGGTAACAGAAACTGCTATGAAATCTGCCAAAGGGGAATCAATTCATAGTTCTACTCAACTGGGATGCTTAAGAAATATATCAATGACCAGCCCTATGTGATAACTATACTACAACCTACAGACTCAAAGGAAAAGGGACCCAGCATAACTACATTACTAGAAAATCCACCCAGAAGCAGATCAAAACAGATGCTGAGACACACAGCCAGACATTATGTGGAGCCGTGGGAATCCTATATAAGAGAGGGATGAGGAATAGAGAAACTCAGAGGGACAAGAGAAACACAAGAAGATCAACAGAACCAACCAACTTAGGACCCTAGAGGCCTAAAGAGAATGAAACACTAACAAAAAAAGAAAAAAAGCTTAGACTAGACCTAGACCCTCTATACATACATAAATGATAGGGAGCTGGGTCTTAATACAACTCCCTTAGCAAGT
Source organism: Lophiomys imhausi (assembly GCA_907164525.1). Lineage (NCBI taxonomy): Eukaryota > Metazoa > Chordata > Mammalia > Rodentia > Muridae > Lophiomys > Lophiomys imhausi. Next base: position 1,814,718 of record CAJQZJ010000382.1, on the reverse strand, counting down.
AGGGGGGTTTGGTCTCAGTCATAGACTCAGTTGACTGTTAGTGGGACACTTTACCCTAGCTGGGCTACCCATATCAGGCCCCAGAGAAAAAGGAAGCTCTTATCCCTCATATGACTGATGAACTGAGAGGGGTGGGTATGAGAGAGCCCCCCTCACCCAAGAAGAAGGATAGGAGGGAGAAAGGGATGAGGGTGGAAGAGATGAATTGGAGGGGAAGAGGGAGGGGGCTATGATCAGGATGTAACTTAAATAAATAAATGAATGTTGAAAAAAAGAAAGGGTGAGGGTAAGAGTAATCAGAATGCACTATATGCATATGAAATTGTAAAAGAATAAATTTATTTTTATTTATTTAATAGAAAAGATACCACTAAAGGTACAATAACAGCACACATTTTCTGTAACTGACAGTTCTCTAAGCCAGTGTTTTTCAACCGTCCTAGTGCTGAGACCCTTTAATAGAGTTTCTCATGTTGTGATAACTCCCAACCACAAAATTCTTTTTGTTACTATTTCATAACTATAATTTTGCTACTGTTATGAATCATAATGTAAATATCTATGTTTTCCAATGGTCTTACTAGACCTCTGGGAGTTTGATTACAAAGAGGTCATGACCCACAGGTTGAGAACTTTTGATCTAATTAGACTTAAGGACCATTCAACAGGATAGAAAATGTCTGGTATTAAAAACATAGCCAACTATCTGGGACTATTGAGGTCATAAATACTAAAGGAGAACTTACTACTATAACTTCAATGGACCAGGATAATTCATAACTTCATTCTAAATACTTGTTCTAAGTGCATCTCTCACTCCTCATCCATAAGTGCAACTCTCATCCTCTCTTTGCAGCAGATGAACATCATGAAAGAAACCCACACCTGGTGAAAATAAAGAGAATAACTGATCATGAACTACCCAGACTAACAAGAGATACTTCTACAAAGCAAATCTGGTATCTAAGGGATCAGGGGACATTGAAGAAGAAGTAGGAAGTTTGCAAGTGTCAGATGAATAAGTATCCTAAAAAGAATTGAGCTACATCCATGTTACCTCAACAATATGACTAACTAAACAAGACATGACGAAGGACAACACCAAAAGTCACACTAGTGAGAGGGATAAATCTCATTGGGCCAAGCACTAGACAAACAAAGAAAAACAAAACAAAACAAAAACCACTACAGGTAATTAATGATTACCAATAGTGGAAGAACTAGTCTACCCTAGAGATGAGGCCCCAGTTATACAATATGAAGTGCTCAATCCTAAAATTGTATCTATATGAACAGCACTAGATGAGCTCAGCTACTTGAATTTATAGAGTTGTGTGTGTGTGTGTGTGTGTGTGTGTGTGTGCATGTGTGTGTGTGTGTGTATGTGTGCCTAACCCCAATAACCATAGAAAAAGAGACCACAGCTTTGAGAGTGATTAGAGGATGGTATATAGAAGTGACTGGTGGAAAGAGAGGAAAAGGGATTGAAATATTTTAACTATATTTTTAATTAAAGAAAAAAATCATAGTTTGAGCTAGCCAAGTAGACAGTTAGGGGAAGATAAAGCCTGCTCATGCCTTTTCCCCATAATTAGGGATGTGATGACATCTGAGATAGTTAATGTTGGTAGTTAACTTGATTCAATCTCTAATGTACTAAGAGACACACCTCTTGGAGGTTGTGTGAATATGTTTCCTGAAGAACTGAGGCAAGATCCCTACTCAGAAAGGGAATGCCCACCTCCTGGCTCCACCCAGATATAAAGTAATCTGAGGGAAAATTCCACTTTTTTTTAAAAAAAAAAAAACAGTCTAGGTACTTCTACTCTATTAGTGAATGTATCTGCCCCATTGCTCACCCTGTGGCTATTTACGCTGATATCGAAATCCATTTTTGTTAGCCTTTCACAATGATTGGAAGACCCATGGCTTACCAAGAATCTGCTAGTTCTCCATCAGCTCACAGTGAATAAGACCTCTGCCCTTATAGAACTGAGTAGCTACTGTGTTTTCAGCCTCTCCAGCAGACAGACAAACATGATTAGAGTGCCCAGCCAGAGCTGAATAAGAAGCTCCAGCAAATCCCCATTGTAAGATAGACTTATTCCACCAGTTCTGAAAAGCCTAACTAATAAACCATCTCAGTTTCTAGAAAACCCTAACTAATAAATCATCTCAGACCCTGAGAGATTTTTTTCAAGTAGTAAAAGCAAGAGTACAGAAACAGATGAAAATTTGTGTATATGGCCATATTGTCGGTTACATTCTAAAACATCACAGGCTATAAAATTCAGCTATATGTTTAGTCTCTTCATATTCATACTTGTCAAAGTGGGCTGAGTGTACTCACCAGCATATAGTCACTGAAGCTTTCAAAGGAAGGCAAAGACAGCCCAGAAGTGTAATTCACTGACCGAGATCTGTCTTAGTGTGTGTAATCCCAGCCAGAGTTATCTCAGAACCAAAATTCTTTAAAAAAAAAAATCAAAGAAAAAGAAAATAGACAAAAGAACAATTTGAGGAAGAGGAAGAGAAGGAAATAATCACACTAAATGAAAATTCTATCCACATCTGACTGAGTTGAGTCTTGTTTTCTATATATCCAAGCTGCAATGTCACTGAACTTCCCTACCAATATATAGAATCTTGGTAGTGAAACACAGAGCTGATGATGATGAGCAGTGTATTAAAGTGGAGAATTATACAGCAGTCAATTTTAGCGTGAATTGGACCAAGCTGTAGAAATGATGGGAGCAAGGAGAGTACTGCAAAGGTTAAGAGAAGGAATTAGGCACCTGAAACTGAAGCTCCTCCCTTTCATCAACAGTCCTCACTATTTCCTACCCTCCAATTAAGAAAATACAACACCCTGAGTTGAGATCAGTCCCCATAATCATTAATGATTATGCTGAGGATCCTAAACCTGCATTACTTCCAGGGATCCCCTAAGACAAGAAGAAAGGATAAAGTATTTGGAGATGCAGAAATAACAGTGCAGTAAATGCAGAATTCTGGAGAAAATACCCAACATCTTCACATTTCAGGAAGTCTTTATAGCAGAAGTTTTCAAGATCTCAGTGGAAGACAAATTTTTGTTCTTCTATTCCCCTGGTCAGGCTGTGCTGCAGATTTTCTCAGTCTGCTGGAATTTACTGCTCTTTTCACCCAGACTCACTGTAAATGTTATGACATGTCTAAAAATGTGTTGGCCTTTCTCTTGTTTTAACTACCCCCAAACTATGTTTCTTCATAATGTAACTATGCACTTTCAAAGAGTGTGCATCTATCTTCCTCACTGGGGCCTGGTTTTTGTTATTGTCTGTTTATTTTATTTTTTACTTTTTATATGACAAAATGGAAAATAGTTTTTCACTTGGTTTGACTACTATGCCACAGATGGATTTTTTTTTTTTTTAGTAATGGGCTATGAATAGAAAAAATGAATTTGTTTGAACTAGACAAGTTTAATTTTCTGAAAATTATGAACAAATTAAAATTTAAATAACATGTATAGTTTTGAAGTAATAGTAATTTGATTTAATTATTATATGTAATTTGTGTTCAAAAAAAAAACAGCATTAAATGTTCGCAAGGATGCAGGGAGAAAGAAAGTCTTATACAATGCTGGTAAGAATATAGATAGTGCAGTCATTATGGAAGTCAGATGAAGGATCCTCAAAATCTAGAAATAGGACCATCATATTAAACAGTTAAACAACTTACTAGTATACATCTGAAGGATGTAAGTCAGCGTGTAGCAGAAGCACTTCAACATCGTATTTATTGCAGCACTATGCACAGCAAGTAATATATAAAATTTACCTAGATGCCCTTCATCAGATGAATTATTAAAGAGAATGTTACATATACATTTTAAGTTTATATTTAAATTGTTTTATATTTACATATATGTAGGAGGAATAAGGCCTCCCATTGAGGAGGAACAAGGCCTGCTGCTAAACAGCACATGCGTGACTGGGCTTCCATATGCAACTGGCCTGAGACCTGCCGGGACATGCCTGGCTATCGATGACGCCAGACCTGGTAATGAAACATGAGCCAATGAGGAAGACAGACACTGGTAACTTGTTAGATATGTAACAGCAGGTAAAGAACTTGCCCGCTACAGAAGTTAAATAATGACTACACACACACACACACACACACACACACACACACACAAGCATTGACAATGTTAAACGAGATGACAACATAACAAACCATAAACCACACTGCATAATGTCTGGCATGTGTAATGTATGAACATCATTCTTATATATTATCATATAAAGTATTGTTTTAATGGAAAGCACATATTGCAGGCAAACATGGTGGCACATGTTTTAATCCCAGAACTCAGAGGAAATTCAATCTCTGTGAGTTTGAGGCCAGCCTGGCCCACATACAGAGTTCTACAGTAATCAGAATTACTTGGTGAAAATCTGTCTCAAACAAACAAACAAATCTAAAAGACAAAGCACAAATGTTTAAAAGTCATTTTCACATATATAAGAAGTTATAACAGTTTATGATTAAGCAGATTTTACATATGCTTTAGAGATCAGCTGCAGCACATATTTCCATAACTAATAACTTAAAAATGCAACATGTATATGCTAAATCAAATCCTCATTTTCCTAGACTGCCATATTAAGAGCCTTTGAGAACCAGCATGATTCCATTTTTTTCCTGGTAAAATATAACAACTCTGAATTTTCTGTATTTCATACTAGCTTAGGTCAATAAAAATTTATCAGTGTGTGTGTGTGTGTGTGTTTGTTGTTTTGCCTAAGACTCTGACTCTATTTCTGTAGAATCTTACTTTTATAACTTTCTCATAAATTCTTTCCATAAAAGAACAAGACCAACTGATACTTACACTCTACCTCAAAATTTCAAGCAAGAGCCCATGCTGATGTTCCTCTGGAAGGTGCCTTCATAGTACTGTTAAATGCCTCATTACCAAGCCAGATGTGTGACAACAGCATTGTCCCTGACAGTTCAAATAGGAGGTTTTTGAGAGAATGTTTAATTCGGGACTACAAGTGGACAGAGATATCCAGTCCTCTTCAGCACTCTTATTATGGGTTTCATTTTTTTTTTTTTTTTACTGGTGTTTCCCCCTTTTTAATAGGTGAGGCAGCTGACAACTGAATTAGTACACTCCCCTTAGTATGCCAGCGGCTCATGACAATAGCCTAAGGGGAAAGATATAGATAACTGAGAAGTTTTCTCACTGTTGTGATATAGTTTTTCATATGGTTAATAAGGCAATTGACATGACATTCTGTCACCATAGTGTAATACAGTGAGTTTGTGATTTCCCTTGTGCTACCACTAGGAGGAGATGCATTGTGTTTAATACAAAAGGAAATAAAGAGGAGGAAGAAGATGAAGTAACATGTATGTTAATATGTGGTGCTTGGTAAGTATCATTGGATACTAGCAGTCTCTCATGCTAATGAGATAGCCAGTGTGGGTAAGTTAAAGTGCTAGAGGTAGTAAAGTAGAATAACAAAGAACACTGTAGAAATAAATGTATTTCATAAACAGCATTGACAAGGTAAAAAGCTAATTGCTTGGCATGCTTCTGTAAATCACGGTTAAGTGTGTTTCTGTGTGTGCATGTGGTCCTCAATATGAACTATTGTTTTAAAAGTAGAACCATTTTAACACTCTTTTTTTTTCCTAAATGCTCTTATACTTAGTGGTTCTTATTAGATATTAATGTATGCCTATATTCCAAATTAAGAATACTGAGTCCACATTAAGAACCACCAAAGAACAAACATGGCAGACCCAGACCCCCTACTCAGATGTAGCAGGTGTGCAGCTTGTCTTTCATGTGGGTCCCCAACAATTGTAACAGGACTGTCTCTGACTGTGTTGCCTGCCTTTGGTTCCCTTCCCTATAGCTGAGCTCCCTTATCTGACTGCAGTGAGAGAAAGGATGTGCTTACTCTTGCAACTTTTTATTTCAGGGTAGGTTGGTACTCATGAAGGTCTCCCCTTCTCTGAGGGGAAGGGGCAGAGAGAATAGGGGGAGTGGATGTGAAGGTGGAACTGGGAAGAGAGAAGGGAGGATGGCTGGTCAGGCTGTACAGTGAATAAATAAACAAACAAACAAATACAGAAATAAATAAAAAGAATGAAAAAGAATAACAGATAATTTTCAGCTTAGAAGAGGGAGATAGACATCATAATAGGTACCAAGATTCAGTTAGATAAGAAATGTAGGTTTTAGCAGTCTATGGTACAGTGACTATCTATGGTTTCCAACTCTTTATTATATATTGCCAAATAACTTGAGAAGCTTTGTGTAGTGGTAAATGTCTGTAATCTAGCACGTAGGAGGTACTGGCAGAAAAGTCAGGCATTCACATTTGTATTTGGCTACATAATGTGATGAGTTCTAAGCTAGCCTGGGCTACATAAGAGCCTGATTCAAAAAATAACAATAATAAATATAATTAAAATAGCCCTAAGAAAGAAAAATGTAGTTTTATATATATATTAAATTTGACTTACTTATTACCATAGCATTCTACTTCAAAATATTTAACTAAAAAATATTAGAATCTTTAAAATTTTTACAATAAAGATAAATAAAAATTAAAAAGAGAAAAATAGTTTCAATATTTCCATTTCGAATTGAGTTAATGAGTCTTTTTTGTCTCAGCTGCTCCTGAACCCCTTGCATTTTTATATGTTCTGTTATTCTTTATATTTTAGATAAGACTGCATCTTATAAATGGTACTTACTGTCAAAAAATTTTTCCAGAAGATTTTTAGGAGAAAATTAATTATTAACCATCATTTAAAATCATTCCTATTTGATCACATGACAGTCACTTAGTATGACATGAAAATTTAAAATGTGAATATTTAAAATGTGAATATTTATATTATCACATTTTTGTATCAAATACATATTGTTTCATTGCATGGTTTTCTACATTGATATGATACATGAATAGTTTACCTTAATGCAGTATTGAACTTTCTACTTCAGGTAAATCTCTTATTTGGAGAGGTTCAGTAGAAAATAACCTGTTGTTAAGTATGTTAACTATAACTAAAATAGGAAAGGATTAGAGAGGGTCTGTTACAAATTTTTAACCTCAGCCTTAGTGATTTGCTTCTCTCTATCATGTATTACACCTGGTGGTTTCTTTTCTGGACCTGTAAACATAGCTGTGTGTCCTATCTATGTCACCTTGAAGTTTAGTATCCCATAGAATATCCTTTTCTGAAAAGGTAGTTTCAATTTTTCCATTTGAGTTAGAACCTTAAGACTTGAGAAGCAGAGCCATAACTTAAGTTTATATGGACCTTTTATAAAACTTCACAAGTGTTAGCATGGCTCTAAAATCTATATTTATTATTACTATGCAGAAGAGTAAAACCTAGACACCATGAATCAGAATGAATTAGTATAACATGAATAATGATAGAGTTATGCCCAAAGTATATAAGCATCTCCAATCTACTTAACTTTTCATTAGTTCACAATTTGTCTTTAAGTTGATAAATAAAAAATGGAATCTTTACTACCTCTAACCAATAGGACCACATGTTATACTTTTTACTTTTAAGCTTCATGGATTTGTCTTCCAGATTTAACATGAGAAAATGTTCATTGTCCATTAAAGTAAACAATATATATATGTTATTAAATATGTATATATGTACATATTTAATTGTCATGAGTTGCATATCCATTGGATTTACAGAAACTGGAACCTGTATTAAACTCTTAGTAGGCTGTAGTGTCCAAAAAACAAAGCCATCTAAATTAGGTTTACAGAAACTGGAACCTGTATTAAACTCTTAGTAGGTTGTAGTGTCCAAAAAACAAAGCCATCTAAATTAGGTTGTTGGGCTGTGGAACGTTGCACTTTATGGTTGTCAGCATTTTGTGGAAATAAAAGTAATCATTATAGTAGGCAATATCTAAAAATGAAAAAATATACTGAATCTAGTAAACTGACTATGAACTCATACACCTTACTACCAAAATAGGAAACGTTTGCCTGTTACAATCCCTTGGAATTCCCAAGGAGATCCCATAGACTGTTTTAGAGGGAGAGCACTAGAATTCACTATGACTGAGAACTTACTAGAAGGCATCTGCCCAGGGTAGTAATGCAGTTCAGGAGTTCTAAATACCAAACTCACTGAGTAGAACTAGATGATCCATGCAAACTAGGTCAAACTTTCTTTCCAGGTCTCAGAGGAGAGAGACACAGTGTGTTTGACTATTGCAGGAGGCTAGAAGTTACTAGGAAATCCTTTTATTAGGTCATTTATGCATCAGAGTAATATTTCCTGATATTGACTCTCCAAGTGTTTCTTCCTCTTCTCTCTTCCACACAGGAGATGGCAGGAAACTTGAGGATCATGTTTAAAAGTTTTTTCCATACCTTTCAAAAGGCTTCTACTCTATTTGTTCATGAGCCTGTTGGAAGACAGGAGTATGTGTGTGTGTGTATGTGTGTGTGCGTGTGTGCGTGCGTGCGTGTGTGTGTGTGTGTGTGTGTGTGTGTGTGTGTGTGTGTAATATTTACCTCTCTTATGCCTGTTAGTGAATAGATTTAGAGGACAAAAAAAAATCCCCACAATTAAGCTCGTACCATCTCCTACAGATAACTCAAGTTGAGAAAAAAAAAGTTAATTAACCAGCTTGAAAAAACAATGTTAAAATTAATCATTTGCAAACCATTGGAAATGGAAATACTTTAAATAGCTTTGGAGTCTGTGGTTCACGCAGAAATATTATGGATTGTATTTGACAACACTCAATTTATGGTAATTTATGAGGAGACTAGAGTCTCCATCTTTGCTAAATTCATATAGGTTGAATGTTTCTGTTGTGTTGCTATCAAAGTTAGGATCAGAATTCCTCACTCATATTTCAGGGCCAAGGAAACATGAATAAAAAGTGGCAACCACTGGTTTTCCAAGACACATAATATACAATATCATAGGGCACATCAAAGGCTAAATCTGGATTTTACCTACTTGGGGTCCTGAAACTCTAATAAATACTTAAAAATATTAAATACATAAAAGTACAAGATTCAGTAAAATATACACAAGAAAAATAACTCGCTTTTCACAGAGTTCTTAAAGGCACCTCTTAGCCCTTTTCTCTCGGCCAAGAGGATAGGCATGTCAAGAACACATAATATTCTGTATTTCAATGAGGGGTATTTATTTGTAGATATGCCTAAGTAAAGCAAAGAACAGGTTTTTGATTGTTTGTTTCTGTTGACTTACTAGTCTCTTAGGAAGATATGTGAACACATTTAGCAACTTATTACGCATTCAGGTGCAGTTGCAGAGCTTGGGAAAGAGGAGGTAAAGGTTGCTTTCCTAACATCTGTTACTCAGGTTTGGCAACTCCTTCAAGGGGAGAAATTTTGATTCTCTAAATGTTTCCTAAGCATTCTATGTGACTATTAGTTGCTTTGAGGTCCTCCCTGAGGCGGAGTAACAAGGACAATGTTATTCAAGTCGTTAACGTAAGTGTCTCCAACTTCCAGAAATGAGTTAGAAACCACAGAGACATTGCTATTACACACACACACACACACACACACACACACACACACACACACACACATTTAAAAAAAACAGTTAAGCATATATTACTAGAGGACACTATTCTGAAAAAAATCTTGTTTCCTTTCATGTACAAATGTCATTAATGACTTAATTAATGTATCTAATTTATAAAGTATATACTATGTATTTGACAATATATACATATACCTGTTTATTTAAAACATTGAATCTCAGGATGAGAAGACTATCTAGGCAACTTCAAAAGGAAAAACCCCAAAAAATAAATGAAACTTTGATTAATAATTAAGTAAAATAAATAAATATTACCTGTTCTTGACATTTAAATTGATTTATGGATTTGAGAATACAAAGGAATCAGAACATCTCATTGAATGTTTTTCCTCATCCTTATGTATATTTATGTCAGATGGACAGATGGTAACTCAGGGTCACAAGTTTTTTCGTACTGTGATTATGTTTTCCTAATTCTTTTCCTAATCTCCACCCACCCAACCTATTCTGCCTTTTACCTGCATGTCACCAACACTTAGCACTTCTGTAGAGGTTTTTTTGAACTGATAGTTAATCCTAACAATCCATTTTAAACACTTTACTTCTGTCTTTTCACTCAGCTTTGGGGTGCAGATAAATGCTTGGTAGTGTGAAAGTGTCATTGTCTGGGTTCTGAATCTAAATCTTGAGAAGAGAGGCATGGAAGCACTAGAGAATGTCAGAGCTGAAGTGTTCTGTGTAGGATTACTTAGAGGAAGTCTTGTCTTTACTATTTATTTATTTATTTATTTATTTATTTAGTGCCTCAGGTTACATCTCCATCATAGTGCCCTCTTTTCACCCCTCCCAGTCCTGCCCTCCCCCCCTCTACCCCCATCCCTTCCATCCCACTTCTCTGGGGTGGAGTGTCCCTACATAACAATCCTCCGCCCCAGTTCAGCAGTCATATGAGGGCCAAGAGCCTCCTCATACACTGGGGGCACACAAGGCAGCACCACTAAGGCAAAGTGTTTCACTAACAGGAAAAAAAAAATCTATGTTCATGTTCCCTTTCGTGCATGGGTTGTAGTATAGTTATCCTTTACTATATGGCTAAAATCTGACTATAAGTGAATAAATGCTATGTGGATCCTTCTGGGTCTGGGTTAGCTCACTCAGGATGAGCTTCTCTAGTTCCATCCATTTGGCTGCAAATTGCATAATTTCATTGTTTCTGATGGCTGAGTAGTATTCCATTGTGTAGATGTACCATAGTTTTTTAATACATTCTTCAGTTGAGGGACATCTGGGTTGTTTCCAGTTTCTAGCTATTACAAATAAGGCTGCTATGAACATAAATGAGGAAACTTCCTTGTGATTCAGTGAGGAATCATTTGGATGTATACCCAGAAATGGTATAGCTGGGTCCTGAGGCAGAGCTATTCCAAGTTTTCTAAGATTTCGCCATACTGACCTCCATAGTGGTTGCACAAGCCTGCACTCCTACCAGCAATGGAGGAGTGTTCCCCTTTCTCCACACCGTCACCAGCATGTGCTGTCATTTAGGCTTTTGATCTTAGCCATTCTAATAGGTGTGAGATGGAATCTCAGAGTCGTCTTGAGTTGTATTTCTCTGATGATTGACACTTCAAGTGTCTCTCAGCCATTAGGAATTCCTCCTTTCTGAATTCTCTGTTTAGCTCTGTTCCCCATTTTTGATTGGATTATTTGGTTTCTTGGCATTTAATTTCTTGAGTTCTTTGTAATTTATGGATATTAGCCCTCTGTCAGATGTGGGGTTGGTGAAGATTTTTTTCCCAATCTGTAGGCTGCCGTTTTGTTCAAGTGCCTTTTCTCTTTCTAGAGAATGTGTGAATTCCCTAAGACTTTTCAACTTTCTGTCTATCAAACGTCCCTAAAGTTTCTAGTGGTGTTAAGATCTTACAGACTTATCTTCTGTAAGTCACCAATTTGTTTCCTCCTCCTGAGAGGAGTGCCCCAGGAAGTTATTTTCCCTCTTAAATTTTTCTGGAAACAAAGAGAATTAGCTTGCTGTTAAGAACAAAATAATTAAGTGTTCCACTCTCCTCCATCCAGTAAATAACCTAAGGACAGAACAAATCCTTGCCCTCAAAGATATTACCATCTCTTTCAAATAACTGTGTGTGCATTAGCATTTTAAACATGCTGTAATGGTGTGGTGCTGTTAGACAAGCCTTATTTAATTGGGCTGAGCTGCCACATTTTATTCTAGTGAAGACTCATTGGCACTATGGATTAGTATTTGCCAGTGGGAAGTGGCTATTAACCTTGATATATGATTACTAATACCACATAGAGTGCCCATGTTCAGCACAGAGCACATTTCTAAGGTATAACATAAGGGGAGCAAAGAGTGAGAAGGGACTGCAGTCATGCTCTATTTAGTAATGCTGGTATATCTGAAAGTGGAATAGAGAAGTGCTTCCAGACACCAGGGCACAGGTGCAAGATCACATTTGTGTGATCGGTGACAAGTCATTATTATTCTGCTACATTATCAGAAGAAAACAATCTCGCTCCTTAAAGTGAAATGTGCCCTCATTACATATTAAGCAGCAAGATACTGAATCAAGAAATTTCTGCCCTTTTCTTGAATCATCTAGATTTGAAATAAAAGCATTGATCACATGTTGAGTTGCTTAAGTAACAATACTCCCACTGATAAATAGGGTGAAAGGTTTCAGAAAGTGAAATTTGTATGTCGTCTGGGAGAATTCATTTAATTTCCAAACCTGCAAATTGCTGATTACTCAAGATTTCACAACATGTGCTAGTGGTCCAGGAAGAAAGTCTTAGATTTGTCAAAAGTCACTAGCTCTTCCTCCCAACCCCCCTTATTATGAAGTAATATAATGTAAGAGCCAGTATCACTTGCAAACATCAACTCTCATATGCATGGTAAGAAATACACTGACTTACAATCATCTGACCCCACAAATACCAATATAAACGGTTCCTCCACAAGCATTTTCACACACTCATATATTTGAAAATCAAATTTCCAATCCCATGTAGAGTTAACAAGTAGAAAATAAACAAAGACAAACTCTCCTTCGGAGTGATGCTCAGTCTAAGCTGTCATGCCTCCATATTTTCTCCCAGATTCAGACAGAAGGCCAGCACAGACAGAGAGGTTGTCTATCCATTTAGGAATACAGAATCTCAGCTAAGCCTCACCCTTCCGTCAGCTCTGCCTCTTGTCTTGGTACTGTGGCACATTTTGTTTGTTTCTCTACTTTTCTTCCTTATTTCTTTCTTTTCTTTGATGTCTCTGATCCATATGCAGATGACCAAACTTTCGTCCATAATCTGTAGCATACAAATTAAAGGAGCGATTTATAGATTCTAGGATTTTCTGAGCACCTCAATTATATCCTTGGTAGCTCTCTCATGGATGGCTAAAACCACGAACAGAAAATGAAATCAAATTGAATACAATCAGTATATCACAGAACAGCAAGCTGCATTCACCAAGAGTCAACAATCAAATAAGGAATTGCCCTTCCTTTTTTTTTTTTAATAAAATGTCCTTTCAAAAATTACCTTTGATATTTAATCCTAACACTAGTGAGTCACAGGTTTGTTGTTGCTCCCCTCATCTCCACTTCTGTCAGAAGATTCAATGGGAGTAAATTTGTCCTTCACTAAGTGACTATCCACTTTTATATTTTGATAGGACTTGCTTTCTTGTGACTTCCTTCTGTTGCATGGTTCTGAACTACCACACTTTGCTCTGTGTTGCATTAAGAACAAATACTTATTTCCGTAGAAACAAGTCTATGTTTCTTTAAAAGAAACAGACAGGATGGAAATAACTGCATTGTCTCAGTCATATTAAACAGAAAGGTTAAGCTCCCACTGACAGGAAAGATGTATTTGCAAGTGATTAGTTATATTTCTATCATACTGCCTGCCTGTGTTCTTCCTTTGATGTCTAAACAAAGCACTTGAACACGCTGGGTTGTATGCTCTGATGTTGATTTATAGGTAGAGCTGCATTCCAAACACTCAGCCGGTAAGTGTGCTTTAATAAAAAGCACAGACTTTCCCCCTGCTGGTTAGTGTGTGACTAAGCGATACTGTTTTAGGGCCTCAATCTGTCAAGACAGGTGTAATAATGGGGCAGTTCTTCAGGCACAAAGACCCTAGCTATCCGCAGAGGGCCATGCTCTGCTCGACGGGATAGATGGGTTTTAAACCCTTTGCAGAAATATTAACTATGTTAAAACAAAACAAAAAAAATTTTTTTTTTCTGTTTCTTAGTGATGTGCCACACCATCGTTTAGAAGTAAGATGTAGCTGCTAGGAGGGAAAAGTTAGAAATCACCTTGCCATCAACTGAGAGATGAAACTCAGACCAGACAGTGCCGGTCCCGATGTAAGCTCTTCAGAAGGAATGCTAGAGCATCTTCCTAAGGCTTATTCAGGCCTTCAGACTGACATATCTCAGCAAGCTGGAGAGTGGGAATCCAGGCAGCCTTGTAGGTAGATCAATAAAGCTATCTGGTCAGGCCACAAAAGGAGAAATAGTAACACAATAGAGATATTTGATTAAATTAAGAGAGGCATCCCCATCTGGGCAAGCCCAGGGAAGTGACATGACTGTAATCATAGAATGAAGCCCGTGTAGCACCTCCGTCTACTGACTTCAGTTTGCATAGAACGCAGAGCCCTATGCACCACCAAGAAAGAGGGTACTCAAAAGATATGATTCCAAAATGTATCATTATCATATGTGAAGTTTATTAGTGATAGCAGATTGGAATTTCTACTTTGCCTGCCACGCCTGGATTTTGTTAAGTCCTGAAATAGAACTATGATAAGGTTTTTCAAGTCAGAGAATACATCTTCAAAGCAAACAATCTAAAAACATTGTATTCCTGGGGTGGTTAAAAAGTAATTTGCATAAATGTGTATAAATAAGTAAGTATTACACGCCATCACATTGATTGTATTTCGGTATTTTTCCCTCTCATTTATCTTTCACTCTGAGCACAACTTCTAGGGAAAAAAAAAGCTTCATATTGATGTAGCAGTTGAAAGTATAAACTTTCTCTCATCCTTTATTTTCTTCAATGTGATATTTTGAATATTGTAAATTTAAATATATATTCTTTTTCTCATTAGTTTTACTTAAACAAAGATTCTTAACATATACCCATTTTTCTCACTACTTAACATTCCCTTTAAATTCACTTAATCTAGGTTTTCTAACTTTGCACCACTAATAATTTAAAACCACAAGTCTACACTTTAAACCTTCATTTCTTCCTGTTTTAGTCTAAGGAACTTAATTCTTGCTAAGTCATGTTTTCTTATAGAAAAACCTTAAAAATGAGAAGAAATTGTGTAGTTATCTTCACTCAGGCCTGAGTACTATAACCAACTAAGGAGTACAGGATACCCTAATAAACTCTTGTTTATAAAATCACATTTAGCACCTGATGAGTGGACTCAGTGGGTTTTTAATTGATGCACACACCTAATGATCTAATCTTGGTTTCAAATTCCATAAAATTGAAAGTAGAGAACCAATAGCATAAAATTGGTCTCTGATTTACACCCACATCTTAACACATGCACTCCCACAGACATTATATTCATGTAGTAGTAGTAGTACTAGTAGTAGTAGTAGTATATAGTAATAATATATAGTAATAATAATAATAATAATAATAATAATAATAAATTTTAAACATAATTTGATGCACAGGTATTTTTAACCAAGACATATTTTCAATTACATTGATATATGAATCAGTCCTTATCCCATCATTACAAATTAAACTCATTGTCCTTTCCAACTTTTCTTTATGTCAATGTGTGTACTTGTCCAAAATCACATTTAATTAGCTCCCTGCATATGATTTGATGTGGTTAATTATACTTTCTTCTTCATAGTCATCTTTTAAAAATAAACTACTATTATTTAACTCAGAGTCCACCAGCTCTGACTCTTGGGCCATATGCATTCTGAAATGCATTCTGCTTATATATGGCTGTCAAGCTAAAAATTCTTTTTAATTTCAAAATTTGGTAAAAAGCAAAGCAAAACAAAACAATAACAACAACAACAACAAAAAAAACAAGGAATATGCAACACAGACCACTTGTGTCCCCTAGATCCTAACAGAGTTACTCTTTGTGCCTTTATAGCAAGTACTGGTCTCACACTCCGATTTCAACGTAATGGGGGCCGTTCCTGGGGGTCTGAAAACTATTCCTTTGATGCTTTAATAGATGTGTGTCAATGCTTGCTATAAGTCCCAGCCCCAGCGTGTTCAAGTAGGAGAGAGACAGTTGTTGATTCCTGTAGACAGGTTTAGGAAACATTAGTTAAGTACAGTTTTGATATTGTGCTCAGTTTTTCACTTGGCAATGAGGATTTAAAAGCTCCCACAGGCTGAATATATAGCAAAATATTTTACATTTCAGTATTACTATTAGTGTTGCATTGTTTTCTGAACTTAGTATTTTAAAGAATATTTGCTTAGACAAGTTCCTTGAAAATCCAGAGGAAACACTATCAGTGGTAAACATGTGCTATGACAAATTTATTACTAGCACACAGATAAATCCTCATTATATTCATGCTGTTTTCTTTCAGAATTAATCCAACATACTACCTGTGGGGAGCCACGCCCCTAAGATGGCACGTGGCTTAATGCCAGAAAGCTCAAGCTTAGCTGTAAACAAGCCTTATTTGGTAGCGGCTGCCTAGCCCGGTGTGCTTCCTCCTTTTGTGAGCCTATCTTGGATCGCTAGGTGGTGTGATCTGATTGGGTTTGAGTAGGCATATAAGGGCTTGGGGGAAGAGAGGAGAGAGAAGCTGAGGAGAAGTGGATGTGCAAGGTTCCTGAATAAACTGCTTGAAGAAGAATCGTGGTTGTGTCTTTCTTGCTGGCTGAGGGGAAAGCGACAAGTGGTGGCCCGTATGGGGAACCTCTCCGCGGGTGAACGATTCAGAACTTCTTGCAGTCAGGGAAGTCGACTGGTAAGTCCCAGGTAAGGTGGGACCAAGGTTAGGACCTCGGTAAAGAGGCAATAAGGTCTCCGGAGGGAGCAATAAAGTTCTGTGATTTGGACGAGTAGAAGAAAAACAAAAGCGAAAGTATGGGGAATTAACCATTGCAGCCCATTTTTTCCGCTCTTAAAGAGCTATTAAAATCTATATTGCAGGGAGGAGCACGGCCTATTTGGAGACTTATTTGTAGTTGTTTAGGAGATCAGAGATATTGCAAGGCCATGGAAAAGGGACAAGAGGCATTAGAGCAGTTAAAAGAGGAGCGCTCAGTCAAATCTGGGAAAGATACTTTGGAAGAGGATAGCTCAGAGTCTAAAGAGGAACTTAAAATGTTAACAAAGAAAATGGAGAAGTCATCTTTGAGGAAGAGTTCTGACTGCACCCGGATAGAGCCCTCAGGTCCGGGGGCGCCTGTGCTGGCGCCGCCTTCATATAATGAGACTTCCCCTCCGAGTGATCCTAGTGGGTGGTCATTCTGTCCAAATGTCTGGAGGGAAGTGAGACATGAGCTGTACTACCCTGTCTTTCAGGATGGAGAGGGAAATCTTTATCATGAACCCCTCGATTTTCGGGTAATTAAAGCACTTGCTGAGTCTGTCCGCACTTATGGGATTAATGCTGCTTTCACTGTAGCTCAGGTGGAAGCTCTTCATCGTTATTGCATGACTCCTAGTGACTGGATGAGCCTAGCAACTGTCTGCTTGTCCTCTGGGCAGTATTTAGATTGGAAGGCTTTCTTGATTGAGTTTGCTAATGAACAAGCTGCTGCTAATCATGCAGCAGGAAACCCAGCCTGAGATGTGGACATGCTTCTTGGGCAAGGTCGATTTGCTCAACAACAAACTGGGTATCTGGCTCAGGTGTTTGAGCAAATCAATTTAATCGCAACCAGAGCTTGGAAATAATTGCCTAACAAAGGGGAAGTGAATGGCAATCTAACTAAGATTATTCAGGATCCCCTGGAGCCTTTCTCAGACTTCGTGGCTAGAATGGTTGAGGCCGCTGGAAGGGTATTTGGAGACCCTGATTTGGCAATGCCCTTAATTAAACAACTTGTGTATGAGCAATGTACAAAGGAGTGTAAAGCAGCTATCACCCCTTATAAGAACAAGGGGTTGGAAGCCTTGATGAAAGTATGTAGAGAGGTAGGGGGTCCTTTGACTAATGCAGGTCTTGCAGCTGCTGTTGTGTATATTACACAAAACAAAAAAGGAAGTAATGGCGCCTGTTACCATTGTGGAAAGATAGGACACCTTAAAAGGCAATGCCCCCAGAAAGGAAGACAGAATGAAACAGGAAGTGGGAACCACCCTAAGCAGCCTGGTCTTTGCCCCAAGTGCAAGTGCAAGAAAGGAGATTATTGGGCAAATGAATGTAGATCTGTTAAGGATATTAATGGTCAGCCTTTAACACAAGGTAATGGAGGAACTCGTCCAAAAAACAGACAGAGGGGCCCCTGCCTTCATGGCCCTCAAATATATGAGGCAATGGAAGACCCTCAGGAAGAGAGGTGGCCAACTCTGAGATCTCCCACACAATGTGGAGAGCCATTCAGGGCTCAACAGGATTGGACCTCTGCTCCACCACCAGACTCGTATTGACCCCTCAAATGGGGACCCAAACAATAGATAAAGAAAGAGGGGAAAAGGGGTTTGGGTCCTCTGGCTTAGATATGGCTTATGTGGCCCTTGATTTAGAACAGCGTCCTCTGTTAGAATTGGTAATGAATAGAAAAAGGCCGTTAGTCTTGCTGCTGTGGGGGCTACCACAGCTGCCATTGCTATGCATTCTACGGTACAGACTGCAGCTGCCTTGAATAATTTGTCAGCCAATGTAGCCACGGCCTTGGTTGATTGTGGCAGGTGGCCCAGATTGTCTGTGAGTGGAAAATGACTGGTTTGTGTGTGACCTCTGTGCCATATCAAAATTATAATGTAGCTGCAAATTTGTCTAAGCAACTCTCTCAGTATCTTATAGGAAATTGGTCTGGCGAGTTTGATAAGCTGATGCAGAATCTGAGAATTGCCATTGTGCATGTGAATTCCACCCAGGTTGATGTCTCTGTTGCTGAAGGACTGTCAACATGGATCCTCAGAGCCATGAATCATCTGAAGGAATGGGCGGGAATGGGTGCCCTAGGAGGCATGCTCTTCCTAGTCAGTTTCATTGCCCTGTGGTGTATCTGTAAGATGAGGATTTCACAGAGGAGAAGTAATGCCATGCTGGTGCAAGCCTTTGCTGCCTTGGAGGCTGGACAGCCGCAAGCTTGGTTGACTGTCCTGAAGGACTAAGCTATCATCACGCTCAGGATGCGAGGCTAAGCACTGCACTTGGGGTCAGCTTCTAGCGACTTCAAGAAGGCATGTTTGATTGCATATGGGTTGGTATCCTAGTTTTCCATCTCTGAGAGAAAGATACCGGACGGGTATGGCACCAGCCTGGTTGGCTACTGGGCGTGGGGTCATTACAATGTCCTTTACATGCATATCAGAGATCAGACCTCTACCCTTGCCTGTTGCGTTTTAAAACAAAAAGGAGGAACTGTGGGGAGCCACGCCCCTAAGATGGCACGTGGCTTAATGCCAGAAAGCTCAAGCTTAGCTGTAAACAAGCCTTATTTGGTAGTGGCTGCCTAGCCCGGTGTGCCTCCTCCTTTTGTGAGCCTATCTTGGGTCGCTAGGTGGCGTGATCTGATTGGGTTTGAGTAGGCATATAAGGGCTTGGGGGAAGAGAGGAGAGAGAAGCTGAGGAGAAGTGGATGTACAAGGTTCCTGAATAAACTGCTTGAAGAAGAATCGTGGTTGTGTCTTTCTTGCTGGTCGAGGGGGATGCGACAACTACCATATTAACCATTCAGTATATAAAACATCTTTCTAATTAGAATTTTTTTCACTCAACTTTTTGATACTGATACTAAAATTTAAGATAAGGGTGGAACTATAAGAATAGATGTTGACTTAGAAAACACTTATTTGATTAAAAAATCAGTATTTTATATACTTTTAGAATTAATCTATTTTTCCTCACTCCTCTCCCCAGTTCTTGGGAACAAACATGACACTTTGCATGCACAAGGCGAGCACCGTAGAAGGCCAGAATCTCTGAAGCTGAATTCTCTATTATCATTTCTTTGAGGGGAAGGACGATGTTCTTGGACATAAAAATTTGTTACTACTAGAAAAAGGTGTCTGATAAAGTGCCAAATTTTCCTGGTTTTGGGTCTACGGTTTGCAGGTATCTGGAATTAGTCTTCACTATCTACTGATTTTGAAATGAGTTATTGACTTTCAAACTGTATTACAGGTACAGGATTTCTTCAAGTCTAGGGGTACTCTAATCATCCATATAGCAATTGTCCTAAATAATTAGAAAACTTACTGATGTGGGCATGTTCACAGCTTGTTCTGCCTTTTGAAATATATGTAAGAAAATTTTAGAAAATAAAACATAATACTTGCAGATAAAATGAAAAAAATATGGGCTTGGAGAGATGGCTTGTCTTTTAAGAGCGTTTACTACTTATATAGAGGACACAATTCAGTTCTCAGCAAAAGGATCCAAGGGGTCTAATGTTTTCTTTTTAGCCTCTGTGTGCAATGCACAGACACAGGGATACACCTATGCAAACATACACATGATTAAAAAATACAATTTTACAGAATAATTATAAGAAAATCTTACAAAAACATACATAGCAAATCAAAATAAAGCATCAAAAATTGTCAGACTTTGCTTAAAATTTATTTTTTCATTTATCTTACATTCCAATTGCCACTCCCCTCTCTCTCTCCTCCTTCCAGTCCCACCCTCCCACCCACTTTCCCCATAACCTCCCTGCCTGATATCCACCTACTCTGGCACAAATAGACTTTGTGACCGTAAGCTCTTTAGGTGTTGAAGTGTAGCAACTTACCAGCTGCCATTACACTGGAGGGTATCTACATCATCTTGGACTGCATTTACAAAAGGATTTTGCATCTCTTCTATTATAAGCAAATACTCCATATTTAGACTAACATATATTCTCCTACTTTTAGAAACCTTGATGTACAAATCTAGAGAGAGGATCAACCTTTACAATTTCTGTAGCTACAGATTTGTACAACTCATAATTTTATTCCAATATACCATGCCAGCAATATCAGTCTATTGATTCATAAAGTATTGATAATATTTATAATTTAAAATCACATGCAAAACGCTACTTGTATTTTTATGCTTTATTAATCTAAGTTGATAAGTGAATTTTTATTTCCCATTGGACACTGCAGAAAAATCAGTGCATAATTCTGTATGCTGGTTTAATGTGGTATGAGGGAAACTTGATCTCATTAATCAGACAAGGGCAGCATTTATAGAATGATAGAAGTAGGAAAAAGAGCAAATTGTATATTTTTGCTAAAGACAGTACACATTCAAGTGATGAATGCCTGAATGGTATCAGCAATACAGAGAATTAGAGATAAAGGGTTATGAAGAGATCATAGGAATGAAATAGCTTTGAGGACAGGAATTAAGTCCTGAATTCCTCCTTCATGTTTAGATACCAACATTTTCATATAAAATAATTTATTCTGATATTAGCCGGCACACAAATATTTTATTATAGAAAGTTTTTATTAGAAATGTATGATAATATATTTTATGCTTTTCATGCACACAATGAAGGAAATAAATTCATCCTAGTAATATTATTAACTGAATTACTTGGCATTTTAAATGATACCAAATCTTATATTTGAATCAACTTATTATTGCCTTTTCCCAATATTCACTTAAATTCATGATAAAGATATGCCACCAACCCTACTATACTGAAATCTTCCAATTTGCTCCTAAGTACAAAAAAAAAAAAATCAAACTTACTTTGAAGTTAATTTCTGAATTCTGTACTAGCTTTTTCTTACTTTATTTTGACATTACCACAGTAGTATTTTCTTCTGCCAATTCTGAAATATAAAATGGAAAATCTGCTTTTATGAATCTAGTTAGAGGAATGAACTTCAGACTCCTAAGACACAGCAAAGAAATTGAGTCAGGCAGGAAAAAAAATAATGAGAAAGTTAGGATGCCTTCATGATCAGCCAGAGTCATTTTGTGTAGAGGTTTCCCTCAAGCAACTAAATCGAGCCCAAACAAGATTATTTCTCTGAAACTTGCCTTACCCACCATTCTGTCACAAAATACATTGTAATAATATCATAAAACAGCTTGAGATGAAGACGGATTCTGATTGACTGTTCAGCATTCCAAAAGGGTAGATTAATATCTGTGAATCTCACAGCTGACGCATTTTAATGCAAACTTGCAGTTTGTGGGAATTGAATCTGTCCGCCAAAATCATTTATTTATATATAGAAAATGGGGGGGGGGGAATAGACATTTTATAATGGCAATGAGTCCAGGGGATGCTGTTATCATGAGCTAATCACATCCCATGGGCATGATTTCACTCAACTGTGTCCCCTGTCTTGTATGGCTCCAGAGGAATGATTATCTCATGATAATAACCCTTATCCTGGCATAGTGGGTAATAAAAAAATATATACATTTTTCCCCAAGTTCTTGAGTGTTTATTCATTAGCTAACTTTTTCCCTCTTGAGTTCTGGACATATGTTACTTCCTTTATAGAAAACAGAAGAACAACAAAAAGCAATGGCTCTTTATTTTGATAATATTTTTCTGTTAGCAAAGTGGGGAAAATTTTGTGACTGCATTGATCTGACTGGGAAAGACCAGCATGACAGACAAGCTCTGATCTCCGGAGATTGGTGTATAGAAGATCCATACCTGCACTGACATTTCATAGACTGTCTAGGCTGGTTAATCCACTTTGGAGAAACAGGTGTATTTGTAGCCTAAAAAAGGAAAAAAATAATGCATGCTTATATAACACCATACTTGTTTTGTGCTACAATCTAATGTGTATAATGCTACACCACAAAACTTGAAATGTGATTGTCCTCTTTAGTCAAAACATCTACCTATGACCTTCCCACTGTCAAGCTGTCAGTGGTGTCAAAAGAGATTCAAGGTCTTGTCAGTCACAACAGCAGGAGATGCAGTGTTTTCTGTATTTACAATTTGGATACAGAGGCAAGGTGAATGCCGACGCAAAGTAGTGGGGCAGATAGCACATCTAAATGGAATTGGAGCAAAAGAAATTAAGGAGGAGTATAATGGGTCAAATGTGTGAATTATGATATTTTAAATTTTGCTGCTCCATATTACATAACTTAAAGATTCTTTAAAAGGCTTCATTGTTAATAATGAATTGTTTGTGCACAGTTTTAAAATGTACCATTATTACAATATTTTCTGCAAAAAAACATGCTATGAATAAGGTTCAATTTTACTTTGTAAGAAATACATATGAATATATGCATTTTTTAATGTTTTAAAAATTAAGTGTTTATTTAAAAGTGTAACCAATCCAAATGACAAACAAGGAACATTACATAGATATGTGAAAATATCACAATGAAACTCATTATTGTGTGTATGCGAATGAAAAGCAGCTACAGTATATGTATTTTGTAATATAAAATTAAATATCTGAAAGCAACATTAATATAAATTCATGCATGTGATTTTATTTTTGTTGAAAGGATAAATATCCCCAGATTGATTCCTCACATGTGCATAGTTAGGGAGACAGTATTTACCGTATCTTTGTGGTAAAAGGATTGCAAGAGGCTTTAGTAAGACTGATGGATACCTTTGCAGGACAAGTGAACATGGATTACTCATTTTATCTTTCTGTTCACTGTAGAAGAATCTTAATTCAGGACATGGTTGCTCTGGCAAGAAATCACATCCAAAGACCTTCTATGTTTGTGTGATCTGACTGGAATGTAAACAGACTGGGCAGTGGTGGTGCATGCCTTTAATCTCAGCAGCCAGGAGACAGAGGTAAGCAGATCTGAGTTCAAGGCCAGCAAGTTTCAGATAAAGAAAAGCTTAGGTCTAGGCTTGGTGGTACATGCCTTTAATACCAAAAAAAAATGAATGTAGTTCATTCAAAAAAAATTAGCTTTAGAAGGAATCACACATGTTTGAAAGTGATGTCTAATTGAATGGCATACAAAGTGATGAATCAGAGAAAGATTTCATAGAATAAGATAAGCTCAACTCTCATAAGAAGACAGAAGAAAGAGAAGCCACTTAGTGAGAGCAGTGCTGAGAGACTGAGAGAGAGAGGAGGCAGTTTTAGCAGGGCAGTTCTACAGAGACAGGTTGCAGAGAGAACAAGCTAGATACAGGTGAAGACAGAACAAGCCAGAGAATGAGAAGGAGCCAGAAGATTTGAACAAAATGCTAGATTAGTGTGAGGCCAAACAGAGTAATTCAGGTGAAGCTGAGAGAGGCCAGATTGAATCAATCAGTTTAGAGGAGAATTTGAGCCAGAACAGATGAGTTGAAGCCAGCTAGCAAGAGTTCAGAAGAAAACATGAAAAGGTGAGCTCATTTAGCAGTAAATCTCAGAGGGTGAAAATATTCTAGGCTTAGATCAGATTGTACAGAGGCTAGATGTTTCCAGGACTAAGCCTAGGATAGCAGACAGAGGCAGTAAGTCTCCAATAAAAAATTACATTGGGCAAATAAAAGATACTTCTATAATTCATCTCTTTTATCATTCTAGTGAAGAATTTATATTAGGCAATGTTTTATAGTCTGTCTAGCTGTGATTTTATAGAAAGGCTATATAAATAATATATTGTATACCATTATCTAACAAATTTCATTTCAAGTTTTCTGAAAGAAATGTGAGGCCTGGAGAGAGAACTGAGGGTGTATGATATATAAGGGCCCACCTCATCTTAGGAGAAAGGGACTGGCAAGTAGAGAAATAATGAGGGAAGGAGGTAGGGAGGGAGGGAGGGAGGGGTTAGGAGGGGAGGAGGGAGGAAATTAAGCTCTAGAAGTA
>CAJQZJ010000382.1:1771994-1790066 GCA_907164525.1 Lophiomys imhausi | reverse complement strand
TAAAATTTTCAAACTATAATTTACCAAAGGTGTACTTGCCTTACTGGAACGAAAGGAAAAATGGCCTTAATTTCAGATGGGAATGTTAGACTGCAGGTTGCCACATAGCTTACACAAACTTGATAGCAGCTTAAAAGTTTTTTTTTTTTTTTTTGTAGATATAAAGGATATTTTCAGGGTTTGGCATTTAAAAAGCAGGTAAGAGGTTTAAAATGCTGTAAATAAATTAAAGGTTACTACATTTCAACCTGGTTTTCTAAACCTCCAAGAGTAGAAAAAAATTGGAGCTAAGGTAAAATATATGAAAAGTGTGGTGTTAGCCCATGTCTTTAACTCCAGCAGAGACAGGAGAATTACCTTAGAGTTAGTTGTCTTATAAATTTTAGAGTTACAAGGAACAGGGTGGTGATGGTGCACACCCTTAATCTCTTCATTTGAGAATGACACACCCTTAATCCCAACACACTAGAGACAGAAACCTGCAGATATCAGAGTTCAAGGCCAGCCTGACAAAAAGCAAGTTCTAAATAGAGAAAAATTTAGATCCAAGGGAGGTGGTGCACTTCTTTAATCCCATCAGTTGGGAAGCACATGCTTTCGATCCCAATACTTAGAATGCAGAGACAGGCACATAGGATTTGGAAGGATTTAAGTTTAAAAGCTACTCACAAAAGGCATGCTGAAATTTAAAGTGAATTGTCCTTTGAGATCTCAAAATATATACACTTAAAGGTTTGTTTAGTTCCAAAATATAAAAATAATTTCTGTTTTAATCACAATTGAAATATAACACTTTTTATATTGTCAAAAAATGAATTTGCTCCAGGGAAAATATTACCTCCCCCCCAAAAAGAAAAGTAGTGTCCCAGAGTTAGGATTAGGGTAGGACTCTGTTCTTATCTACCCAGGAGATTAAAAGCATCCATCTAAGGAATCTAGGGACAACTGGACAACTGAGACCTCAGAAAAAAACAGATCAGACAGCAAAGAAGATAAGTAGCCCAGACGATCCGGCCTTGCAGACTTCCATAATAGCTGTTTCCTCAAAAGTCTACAACCACAACAACTCAACATAGCTAAGATTGTTCAGCAACACAGGCTGTTGTTCCAGCCAGAACTTCAGTAAAGCCCTGAAGTTCAGCTTCTGTCTACAAACTTCTTAGGACCTTTACACAGCTGAGCACAAAAGGACTGAACATCAAATGATTCTATTAACATGTTTAATGATTTTTCCATTCTTATTTGGGTCCCAAACAGGTTTACTATGTCCCAAATCAGCAGGAAGTCATTTTAAGAGGGTGAAGTCCCATCTCCGGAAGGGGGGGGGAGAGTAATTCCCCCCCCTTTGGTCATTTGATGGGTTGTAGATACTTCTTATTTAGGGACAGAGATTACAAGCTGTTAAATTGTCTTGTTAAATAGGATTTGATGTTAGACCCAGGGATTTCTCTCTTTCTCTTTTCTGTATCCTTCTTTCTCTCCTATGTAGGGGTGAATAGACTTGAGAAAAATTGGGATATAGACATAATATAGGAATGATAAATAAAAAAAGGACTGATTTTTGAATAGGCTCTTATATCTTTGTATATTGATACAAAAGTAAGATCATATTTGGCCACATTGATATTGATCTTTGTATATTGATACAAAATTAAGTTTAACTCTTTTTAAGGTATTATACCTAGGTAATGCTTAAAAATGAAATGTAGAGTTTTGGCTTTTTGCTACCAACTGCTATAAACTGTTCAGGATAATTAAGAAATGCAAACTAATAGTCATTCAAGCTTGTCATTTTGTTAGGTACTAGGACAGTATATCAAATATGTTTTCTTAGCTTAAGATATTTTTGTTATCGAGACATGTCAGCCCCTGTCACCACCCCCTATTCTACTCCAACTAGAAGATGAGCATTGAAGAATATCCAATTGGCGATGGTTGAATTAGTGGCAAGCCTATCTCTTGGCAAGAAAAATCCCTTGCTTCAACTGTAGCTAGAATGCTGTCCAAAAAGGACAAAACTTGGAAGCAGGTAAGTTGATAGTCTAGCTCTGCCGAGAAAGGGTAGGCAAGTCCTTCATAATTCCTGCTTTACAATCAAAATCTGTCAGAGAAATGGGACCAAATGGCAGAAGATTGATGCTGTAATGTATGGAAAGAAATTGGGAACTCTCCAGGCACTCACTGGTATGTCATTTCTTAGATTTGGAAGCTGTTGTCCTTGCACTTCCTGAATAATCAGATATATTAATCCCTCTCAGTCTCTGATGTGGTTGAAGACTAGATAGCTTGAGTCTTAAAGAACCATATGTTGGACTGAAAGGGGAGCTGTTGGGGGGGGAGATACACCTTAAACTTAAAAAAAAGGAAGTGGATGGGGGTTGAGGTGGAAGAGGGTGGGACTGGAGGGGGAGTAGGGTGGGGAATGCGATTGAGATGTAGCTTGAAGAAATAAAAATGTTTAAATTAAAAAAAGAAATATGAAAACTGAAAGTGTCACATAAGTGTTAGGCCTAGTACAGAGAGAAAAGGCATATGCACAGAAAGGGAAAGAGACATGCAGGATATCTTTGCTTGTTTGTACATAGTCAAATTGTCAGGTACATTGTACCTTTTTATGAAAAAAAAAATCTTAACGTTTGATACTAAAACTGGACCATTTAACAAAAGATTCTGCAATTTTAGCTTGGTAAATCATCAGTATATGGTTACT
Source organism: Lophiomys imhausi (assembly GCA_907164525.1). Lineage (NCBI taxonomy): Eukaryota > Metazoa > Chordata > Mammalia > Rodentia > Muridae > Lophiomys > Lophiomys imhausi. Next base: position 1,787,356 of record CAJQZJ010000382.1, on the reverse strand, counting down.
GATACTCTCCAAACATGGCTGGAGATGTTTTTATGTAACCTATTATAAAAGAGAGAGAGAGAGAGAGAGAGAGAGAGAGAGAGAAACAACAGACCAGCTTCAGCTCCATAATAATTCAAGTGACTAGGCTGCATAATACAGTGTCCCCAAAACAAAACAAGAACAACAACAAAACAAACAAACAAACAAACAAACAAAAAGAAATCCATCACAACCAAAGGCTAAATAAACATATAGGAAACTAATTAATTGATTTTTTTCAGGTAACAAATAGAAAGTCCATTGCCAAAAATAGAATATCGTTTTTAGAGTTTTGGGCCAGTGAGTTTCCACAGACACCCTAACAATACACCACTACAAATGTGGTTGGTTACCTTCCAGAATTTGAAAGTATGACTCTATTCATAAGATACCATGTACTTGTGTCCATTGAACATGGAGATATCAAACTGGTACTGACTTGGAAGCTTCATCTTTATTGGTTAACTTTTATTGTGCTTAAGGTACTATGCACTCTGTTTTAGAATAATAGTAATCGAAATTGCCCAGCCATGAACACTGTGAGCTACAATAATGGCTGGTCTCACAATAAACACTCAGTTATGTAATAATGGCACAAACATCATGGATGTAATAAATTACCTTCTGGTTGTATTTAAGGTCTATTACACAAGATAAAAGCTATGTTTGAAACCATTATTGAGTCAATGGCCAATGGCCTATGGATACATAAGTCCTAGGTCCCAAGGAAGAACTTACTAATATTATTCTGCTAAATGAACATATTATTCAGCCAATTTCTTGTAACTTTCATTAGAGTCACAGACTAATGCTTCTCTCAACCCTAATCAAAGAAGCTGTTATTATTACTATTTTGTTAAGTTATTTATTTAGTTTACATATTGATCACAGCTTCTTCTCCCTCATCTCTTCCCAGTCCCTTCTTCTGACCCCCTCATACACTACCTCTCTCCTTATTTTCAGAAAAGAGGAGGCCTCCCATGGGTATCAATCAACTTTGGCATATCAAGTTTCAGTAAGACTAGGTGCAGTGAGAAAGTATGATTTATAGTAGATGGTATCTGACACAGAGACCCACAACTGGTTAAGTTGCAGAAAAGACAGGAATACTCAATCCTTAATGAGACATCTCAATCACAAGACCTCTTCTCAAGTCTCAGGGTCATTGAGTAAAGAGACCATAAAAATGTAAAAACTGAGGACAATGGATAATTACAAAGAAAGAATGTCTTCTAGAAACAACATGGAAGCTACACATGACTCACAGTGGTTCATCTGTATGGTATCACAACATACACAAACCAGACAAAATTCCAACATGGAGAGAGGAGTTAGGCACCAAATCCTACCCCTAACCAAGTAGTGATTTGAATTTGATTACAGCTGGGAGAAGGGAAGGAAGTTCATTAGGAATGCAGTGCCTGTTTAGTCAAATGCACTCCAATGGAAGGGCACACATCCAAGCATATTTGGATAGCACAAATTGGACGCCTTAGGTACAAAAACCAAAACTAACAGAGGACAACAAGTTGACTGCATAGTGAATGAGAGAATCTTGGAGAAGTTGGGGTAGGGAGTGATATGAGAAAAATTGTATAAAATTCTCAAAGAACTAATAATAACATAAAGACTTTTTAGGAGAAAATGTCACATAGTCTAATTACATCATAAGGTAAATGACAAAGTATCTGAAGGAAAATCTAGACATCAATGAGAGGTAGAAGGTGGATAAAATTATTTAAACTAACTAGTAACAGGGTCTGGACTGGCAGTAACGTATCATCATAGATATGAAATATTTTTAAACTCTAAATAAAACTGGAAAAACAGACACCTGAGGCTAAACAATACTTAAGAAAAAAATTGTAAAGTGATTAATGAAAGGATTCTCAACCACATAGTACTAGATCTCTATGAAGAGAAGGAAACTCTAGGGGTGGTAGCTGATGGAGTTTAGAACAGGAGAACCACCAAAGACACATAGCTATTTAATGGAAAGTAGGCTGCCTAAGTGGAGATGAGCAACAAGATGGAGGTAAGAATGTCCCTCTCCTGCAAGAGAGGAATGGAATCTCAGATATCAAAAAGAACTGAAACACCATGATGCTTCCTAATTCTAAAATAAGACAAGCTGTACAATATAGATGGAAAAAGAAACTGAAGATAAACGCAATAAAGAAAACAGTTGGGGACAAAACAACAGACAATGGAGTTCTTTGAAGTTGGAAAACTTTGTCAAAGCCCCCATTCATTTTGGAATTCTCCCTGATGATAAATTTCAAATAAAATGAGCAATAGAAATCAATCAAGGTCAAATTCAACTCACATTTTATTAGAAGAGAAAAAAGAGAAACAGAATTTATTTCACTAGACAATGAAAGTATAGCACAGAGGCTTACCAAACAAAATAAATTGTTATTTCACAAAATGATAAAGGGAATTAAGAGAATAAATGCAAATATTGGAGCACACAGCTAAAATGAGGATATCAAGTGGATAGATTTTCAGAAAAGATCAAATTCTAGAAGAACACATGAGCTACAGCATACAAGAGATAATGATGTAAAGGAAATTTAAAAAACTAAAAAGATATAAAATCAGGATTTAAGAATTTATGATATTGAATATAGCTCACAAAAAGTAAATAACAGTAATAAAAAACCCTCAAAATGCTATTCAAATTATCTGTCCTGATGCAATAAAAGTACTTAAAGCTTTGTGTTGAAATAATCTATTGCATTCTTGATGATGTGGACTTTTAAGAAGTAATACCTAGGCATACAGTATCCAGGTAAGATAACCTTCTTAAATTTATTTTTATTTTTATTTTTAAGGATGCTTTCCCTGCATATATGCTTGTGTGTCTTGTGCATAAAGTGCCTTCAGTATCCAGAAGAGGGCATCAGATACAATGGAACATTAGGTACAGAAATTGTTAGCTGCCATGTGGGTGTGAGCATTAAAATTAGTTCCTTTGGAAGAGCATCCAGTGCTTTTTGATATTGAACCATCTTTGCAGTCCTATAAAATTCATTCATAAAAGTCAGAGCAGTTCTACCTCAAGACCTAGTCATACCACTTTTGGGTATACATCCAAATGATTCCTCATCAAACTACAAGAACATTTCCTCATCTGTGTTCATAACAGCCTTATCTATAATAGCTAGAAACTGGAAACAACCAGATGTCCCTCAACTGAGGAATGGATAAAAAAGAAAAAAAAAACCATGGTACATATACACAATGGAATACTACTCAGCCATCAGAAGCAACGAAATCATGAAATTTTCAGCCAAATGGATGGAACTAGAAAAGCTCACCCTGAGTGAGTTAACCCACACTCAGAAAGATGTACATGGTATCTATTCACTTATAATCGGATTTTAGCCATATAGTATAGGATAACTATACTACAACCAAAAGGAACAGGAACATAGACTTTGTTACCTGTTAATCAGATACTTTGCCCTAGTGCCAAGTAGGCCCCCAGTATATGAGGAGGCTCTTAGCTCTCATATGACTGCTAAACTAGGGCGGGGAACTGATATGTAGGGAAATTCCACTCTGGAGGAGTAGGATAGAAGGGAGAGGGGGTAGATGGTGGGAAGTTGGGACTGGAAGGGGTGGAAAGATGGCATGGTGATGGAGATGTAACTTGAAGTAATAAACATTTTTTAAAAAGTCAGAGCAGTTACTAAGAACAGGAAGAAAGAGAAATCATTCTCTGTCCTTTAATCACAGCACAAGGGAGGCAGAGGTAAGCAGATCTATGCATTCTATACAGAAAGTATTCCAAGACAGCCAGTGGAACACATAGAAACCATGTCTCAACAAACAAACAAACAAAAATCTTGGACTTCCAATTCATTAGAGCATTAGTCACAGTACTCCAAAATTAGAAACAGCTTCAATGGACAAATGGATAAAGAAAGTAAATAGATTATGTGTAATTTTAGGTAAGAATATAATATTTCCAGAGTCTTTATCAAACAACACTGATGTTAAATTCCATGTCCTGATAGAGAAATACAAGAACTGACCATAAAGTAGAGAAACACATCAATGTATTCAATGCCAGCTGATTTCAACCACCATGACAATGTATGTAATAAGGAAAGAACTTTCTCTAATAATTAGAATTAGAAAATCAGGACAAGGAGATTCCACACCATAAGGTGTTCTGGTAGCAGGACCTCACTGACAGCAGAATGAGCAGGTGGCCATGTTACTGAAGCCAAAAGGACCACATCCATGTTTCTCTGGTATATAGGGGTCCCCTGAGTTCCAGGAAAGCATAGTTCTAGTCCCCGGTCTTCCTGAGAACAGTCGCCAGATCCCAGGAACTAATGGCTCCAGTCTCTAGTACCTTGTTCTTCCCACCCACCTGTGGATGACTCCTGGGTGCCAGGGTTGCATGGTTCAGTGCCCACTGCCAACTTGTTTCTCGTGGAAATCCTACATGGGAGATTCCAAAATGGTAGAACACACCACCAATAGTGACCTGGTGGCAGGAGCTCAGTAACAAAGTAATGAGAGAGCAGCTAGGCTACTGAATGCAAAAGGCTACATCTGTGTCTGCCTAGAATGAAGACATCATTCAGATTCCAGGGACTCATTGATCTACCCTTTAGCACTCTGTCCCCATCTGCTTCCCCAAGAACAACATTGAGGTTCCAGGGACCCACATTTCTAGCATCTGATCCACAGTTCTACCAACCTTCTTGCTGAGACCCATTGGTTCTCAGGATCATACAGATTAGGCCCTCCACCCTAACCCCCTGCTTGTAGGTCCAATTGGGTCACAGCCAGCTGAGGAGAGCTGTGGATACTAACTGAGACCAAGATTCTATTCTTTGGTTGATAGGTATATCAACCAAAGTAGGGTATCTGGACCCCAGATTCATCAGGCATCCAGCCCAGGGGTCCTCCCTGGACATCAAGGCCAGGTAACACCAGATTCAACCAGATAGCTAAAGGCCAGAACAAGAAAACACACACACACACACACACACACACACACACACACACACACACAGAGTAAAATAAAAATAAACAGGGTAATATGGCATCTCCAGAACCAGTTATACTACTACAACAAGCCTTGAATATCCTAAAACAACTATAACACAAGAAAATGTCCTTAAATATATGCTTATGAAAATGATAGATTCTATAAAGGAGGAAAATAAATCCCTCAAAGAAAATCCCGCAATGAAAATACATTTAAACAGGTGATTTTTGCACAAATCAAGCCCTACAGAAAATACTAGAGGGAAAACCCCAACCCAAGGAGGTGAGCTACATAAAAGAAAACACGGGAAACAAACGGATCCATTGCAACAAAACCAAAAGAATAAAAGATCAGTAATATATGACCATCAAAAACATTAAGATAACAGGAACTTACAGTCGCTGGTGATTAATATCCATCAACATCAATGGACTCAATTCCCCAATAAAAAGACACAGGCTAAAAGAATGGATATGAAAACAGTACCCATTATTCTGCAGCATACAAAAAAAATACCTCAGCAATAAAGATAGACTTTAACTCAGAGTAAAGGGCTAGAAAAAGATTTTCCAAACAAATGGACCCAACAAGCAAGATGGAGAAGCCATTCTAATATGGAATAAAATAGACTTTTAATCAAAAGAGGTAAAGTCACTTCATCCTCATCAAAGAAAAAAATCCACCAAGATGACATCTCAATTCTGAATATCTATGCCCCAAATACAAGGGCACCTGCATTTGTAAAAGAAACATTACTAATGCTTAAGTCACACATCGATTCCCACACATTAATAGTGGGAGAGTGCAACACACCACTCACACCAATAGACAGGTCATCAAGCCAGAAACTAAACAGAGAAATAATGAACTAACCGATGTCATTAATCAAATGGACCTAAGAGATATCTATAGAACTTTTCACTCAAACACAAAGGAATATACTTTCTTCTTAGCACCTCACCAAATCTTCTCCAAAATTGACCATATAGTTGGTTACAATGCAATTCTCAATCAATACAAGAAAATTAAAATAGCCTCTTGTATTTTATATTATCACCATGGGTGACTTCAACAACAACAGAAACAGCAGAAAGTCTACATACTCACAGAAACTGCACAGCTCTCTTCTCAGTGACCACTGGGTCTAGGAAGAAACAAAGAAAGAAATTAAAAACTTCCCATAATTCAACAAAAATGAAGCACAACATATCCAAAACCTATGGGACACAATGAAAGCAGTGCTAAGAGGAAAGTTCATAACACTGAAGTTCTTTCATGAATAAACTGGAGTAACTTCATCGTAACAGCATGCCTGAAAGCTCTAGAAAAAAGGTAACAAGCACACCCAAGAGGAGTAGACAGCAGGAAGTAATCAAACTCAGGGATGAAATTAGTAAATTAGAAAAAAGAGAACAAAATAAAGAATCAACGCAATCAAGAGCTGGTTCTTTGAGAAAAATCCACATGGTAGCAAACCCCTAGCCAAACTAACTAAATTGGAGAGATATATTGTCTAAGTCAACAAAATTAGAATTGATAAGTGAGAAATAACAGATGCTAAGGAAATCCAAAGATTCATTAGGTAATACTTCAAAAGCCTGTACTCCACAGGCTTTGAAGATTTTCATTTGAAAATCTAAATGAAATGGATGATTTTCTTGATAGATTCTACTGACCGAAGTTAAATCAATATCAGGTAGACAAGTTAAATAATCCTAAAACCCCCAAAGGATATAGAAACAGTCATTAACAGTCACCCAACCAAAAAAAGCACAGAGGCAGATGGTTCCAGCCCAGAATTGTACCACTTCCAAAGAAAAGCTAATACCAATAATTGTAGGGGCTGATAGGTTAATATAAGTTAGATTTAGTGAATACCTAAGTTTCTGATACAGTCTCTTAATTCGGGGCATGAAGATCAACTGCTGTGAGCAATTAGCTTATCAGCTTATGGAAGAAGTCAGGTGAATTGAGGGGAGTCTCTTTGGACTGAAAAACAAGGTTGAAGCCAGGTGAAACAAGGAAAGACTTTATGACCTGGCATTGCTTTCAACTGCTAAGTGGGCAGAGCCCAAATTAAGCTGAAGCAGGTGGAACAAGGAGTGATCCTATTTAAGGACAAGTGGATGACGCCAGAGAGGTGCGTGCTAAGGGCCCCCGATATGAGAGAGCTCCGAGAGTCCTGCTGGAGAAAGTTCTGGTAGACCAATGGCCAGATCTCCCTGAGGCAGAAGGAAGCTGGTGAGCAGAGAAAGCCTCGGCAAGACAGCAAAAGGCCAAGGACTAAACCCTGTGGCTCAGCTTTTGCCTAGAGGGGTTTGACCTGTCCGAACAGTGGCCTGAACGGAACTGTGGCCAGCTTTAAAGACTGAGGCAGAACGGCAGAGTTGCTGATACGAAGGAAGTAAGGTGGCCTACAGACGCTGAGGTCTCCCAGAGAGAAGAAAGCCTCAAGCCTTATTTAAAGTGAGACTTCGATAGCCAATTTACCCTGACGAACCTGCGTCTGAGCTATTCCAGAAAAAGGACTGCTAAGTGCGTTAAAGAGTCTACCCCCGAGACTGGTTTCCTGACGACTGAGGACCTGTCCCAGAGACTGTATCATTCTAAAAGGGTATGAAAGTAGTTGTTATGATTATCAATAGGTTTAGTGGATAGGTTAAAGGGGTTGTAGGAATTTATAGGATTAATAGTTAAGAAATTGTTGGTGTTTGTTATAAGTGAATTCAGTAATAAATAAATAAGAGTTAAATAAATAATAACTTAAAAGTTCGGTTACAAATAATCCTCAAACTATTCCATGAAATAGAAACAGAAAGAACTTTGCCAATCTCATTCTATGAGGCCACAGTCACTTTGATTCCTAAACTACACAAAGACCCAACTAAGAAGGAATTTCAGAATAATTTCCCATATGAACACTGACAGAAAAACACTCAATAAAATATCTGCAAATCAAGTAGGCTTCATCCCAGGGATGCAGGTGTGGTTCAATCTATGAAAATCTATCAATGTATTCCACCATTAAACAAGCAGAAAGACAAAAACCACATGATCATCTCATTAGATGCTAAAAAAGCTTTTGGCAAAAGTCAACACCCTTAAAGATAAAATCTTCCAGAGATCAGGTATGCAATGCACATACTTAAACACAATAAAGGCAACATACAGCAACCTGATAGTCAGTGTGAAGTTAAATGGGGGAAATGTTCCAGCAATTCCACTAAAATCAGGGACAAGGCAAAGCTATCCACTTTCTCCATATGTTTTCAACATAGCATTGAAGTCCTCACTAGAGCAAAAAGACAACTAAAGGAGATCGAAGAGATACAAATTGGGAAGAACTCAAAGTTTTTTTTTATATTGAGACATGTCAGTTTCTGACAGACCTCTCATTCTCCTCCAAGTAGAGGATGAACATGGAAGAATCTCCATTTGGAGATGGCTGCATTAGTGGCAAGCTAGCCATTGGGCAAGAGAAATCCCTTGCTTCAACTATAGACAGAATGCTATCTGAAAAGAACAAAACTTGGAAGCAGGTAAGTTGATAGCCTACCTCTGCCAAGACAGGGTAGGCACATCCTTCATAATTCCTGCTTTACAATTAATGTCTGTCATAGATGCTGTGCCAAGAGGCTGAAGATAGAAGCTCTAATATATGGAGAGAAACTGGGAACTGTCCAGGCAGAAAGTTGTATGTCATTTCTTAATTTTGGAAGCTGCTTGATCTGTACTTCTTGCTTATTCAGATATATTTATCCTTCTCAGTTCTCTGATCTGGTTAGAGACTAGATAATTATAGTCTCACACTTAAATTTTAAGTTGTTTAGCAATTAAAACGATGTTCTAGGTCTAATAAGATTTTCTAAAGTTGGTAATGTAGTTAGGATGGAAAATGAGTTAGGTGTAGAACTTTAAACTCATGGAGATAGATGGATAATAGAACATTAATATCAGTTGCCAAATATGTATGGATTCGACATTGGGAAAGTATGTTATACCTTATAATTTTCATAATTGTGGCATATTCAAAAAATAAATTATGAGTTCTGGGATAAGGGAGAGAGAGTGGGAGAATGGGGCTGGGATGGATGGAGGGAAGGGACTGTGATGGAGATATAGCTTGAAGGAATAAATAAATATTTTTAAAAGGCCATCTTACAAAAAACAATTTACAGATTCAATGTAAAGTCCATTACAATACCAGCACAAATCTTACAGATCTTGAAAGAACAATTCTCAACTTTATATAGAAAAACAAAAAGTCACGAATAACTGAAACAAGCCTGTACAATAAAACAACTTCTGGAGGCATCACCATACACAACTTTAAGTTGTACTACAGAGGACACAGAAATAAAACCACACCCTTGATTTTTGACAAAGAATCAAAAAACCACAGAATAGAAAAAAAGAAAGCATCTTCAACAAATGTTGCTGGTCTAACTTGACATCTGCATATTCTGGTTTTGCCCAGGGTCTCAAGGTCAAGGCCTGTGAAATGGGAGATGGAGGAATTTACAGGGCAGCCAAAGAGAGAGCACTTCATCTGAGGCCCAAGGTTCCAATTCCCATGCTTCAGGCTACCTTTAGTCCTACCACCCTAAGGGACAGACAGGGAAAGGAACCCTGCTGTCATAAAAGTGTTAGGTCTTTTAGTTTAACCTGTTTACCAAAAGAGCTAATGATCCAGCCTTGGTGATGGTGGGGAGATAGAGAGAAAGGTGGAGAGAGAGAGAGAGAGAGAGAGCTCAGCTGTTGAGATCCAATGGCCTCCCTTGGGCTGTGTTCTTCAGTGGTGGCTAGGAATGAGAGCAGGGTTTACTAAAGCAGGCAGCAGTGGGTCCGTGGATAAAAGATAGCCTCCAATCTTCCTTGGTGAAAGTAAAAGGGACAACAGCAACAAAGACCTTTATTTAGTGCATCATGCAAAATATATAGATTTGGGGCAGTACAGAATTTCTAAAGGGGACTTTAGGATTGGTCAATTTTGATGCTCTCTTTACATGAGAGATACGTGATTCTCCACTTGTATCCAGGTTGTTTACAAGCCCCCTAGGGGCTTGCAAGAACCCAGGGAGGGAACATTCTCACCAGCCTCTGGTGTTTTATATGCCTCTTGGAATTTTATTCTTTAGATTTGTGAAGTTTCCTTCTATGATTTTATTGAAGATGTTTCCTGGACCTTGAAGTCATCTCTTTCTTCTATGCCAATAATTTTTAGGTTGCATTTTTTCATTGAGTCCTTGATTTCTTAGATGTCATGGGTAAGACCTTTTTTAGATTTCTCATTTTCTTTGGGTATTGTACTGATTTCTTCAATTGAATCTTCCACTCCTGAGATTCTGTCTTCCATCTCTTGTATCTTATTTTTAATACTCGTGTCTGTAGTTCCTGTTCTCTTCCCTTGATTTTCCACCACCAGGATTATCTCAGTTTGTGTTTTCTTAATTACTTCCACTTCCAATTTCAAGTCTTAAACAATTTTATTTGTTTTTGACATTTCCTGCTCCAATTTGCTTGTTGCCTGTTGAAGGAAGGTCTAATATCATTGTTTCTGATAGGTTGAATTCAATTCTGAGATCTGGTTACCTTCCCTTCTGAGGCATTCTCTTGATTGGTTAATAAAATTTGCTTATGGCCAATTAGCTGGGCAGAAAGAGTATAGGAAGGTGGGACTTCCTGAGATTAGGCAGGAACCCTGAGCACACACAGAGATTCCCTCTCTTTCCGCTGGGACACAAAAGGAGACAGATGTCTTGAGAACACTGAAGGTAAATGCAGGCACGTGGTAGTTTGGGATTAGATGAACCAGGTTAACTTAGAGTAGCTAATTGAAAGTCTGCCCCACTAAGGGCTAAGTGTTAAAATGTTAAATGATCTTGGTGTATTTAATTATTGGGTAAAAGACTGCAGCGTCTTATAGGCACTCAGTCCAAGCAGTCCCAGGCCCTTGGACTTCCAGACTCCCAGACTCCCCTCAAACCCAGGTGAAGCTCCCACCAAGCTGCTGGTAATTCTACTGGCCTAATATAACAACTTATATTAATTAACAGAGTTTAGGTTACAGATGGTGTAGGCCACCCTTGATCCCAGGCTCTTTCCCCCAAATAAATCAGGCAACCAGTTAAGGCATGTGGGCCAGGCAGCCCACTCCTCTGCCAAGCCACCAGGCTCCAAAGCAGCCTGCCTTGAAGGGACTTCTACCAGATCCCCTGTAGTCAGGCGAGGAGGAGTGGGGAGGGGAAGGAGTTCCAAATTGTATTCTGTATCCTGCCTGCAGTGTGCTTGGGCTCAGAGAAGCTTGGCTCCTGCCAGGTAGATCCCACTGCCAGAGGCTGCCTTAGCCCATCAGCTAGATGCTGCTGCTGCAATACTGAATATCCCAGGGAAAGTCCCTCTGCCTTACAGAGTAGCAGCTCTGCTGGTATGCTCCTGAGTGTCCAACCCTAGCCCCTGCACAGGCACTGCAGACTCAGGAGGTCCTATGTTTGGAGGTTACAACCACCAACTGTATTCCTGAAAGGATCCGGTAACGAGGGAGTGCAGTCTCTTGGCCAGCAGGAAGAGCTCCATGCCTATGTCTGGTGACTCCGATACTCCAGTGTCTATATTTCCAGTACTGAGTTCTTTATCGTTTTGCTGGGCAAGCCCAGATAGGTTTGCACCTCACAAACTCCCTTAGGCAGGAGTATATCTCTGCTGTTGTCCAATCTGTCTTCCTGACGATCAAAATGCATCCTACTTGATCGCTGCCATCTTGCTACTCTGTGTTTTTTTTTCTTCTAACATGTAAAAATTTATTTTATTTGGTAACCTTTATGGGCATATATGGCCAAGGATAGTAGGTGTCTTGCTAGCAAAAATGATAAGAGTTGCTGTCCTGCATAATTCCTGGGGAAAATCATACAGTGATAAACATAGATATAGACATAGATATAGATATAGATTCAGATACAGATGCAGATACGGATGTGGATGCAGATGCAAGTGTGAATGCAAATATGAATATAAATATAAGATAATATAAGTTCATACTTGTCCCTTAGACTTGGTAACTGGACAGTTATATTGTGATGAGTATTCCTACAATTTGTCCAGAATAATAATAACAACAGGACCAACTTGTTCCACAACTTTACTATGATATTTATATGATATCAATGAAATCAGACCTATCTCATATTAAGACACTTATATTCTGGGTGGCTTGTTGCCCAAATAAGTTATTCTATTCTGACAGGTACAACTATAACTCAAGCAAGAGTGAAGAAAAACTATTTTGAACTTAGTTATTTTGTCATCTATATCTTTCCTCTTAAGAAATTACTTGACTTAATATCTCAAGATCATGAGAGAGAACTAATAAAAGATATTATTGTCTATAGCAGAAGGCCTTGTAAATATGACAGAGGAGAGGGACTTCTGCTAATAAGAAGATAGGGTAATAGACATACCACCCACACACTCTTGTCTCCTCTAAAAACCATGTGAGACAGAAATCAAAGATGAATCAATAACTCTAGACCTTAAAGTAAATTCATGCAATTTAGAGAGAGAGACTTCTGAAAATGTTCAAAAACTAGAATAGGAAAAACTTTACAAAAGTAATATGTGTTGGGCTCAGGGGGTCGGTTACACAAATTCATGGGCCTTAGTTTGAATATTTAAAGTCCATCTAAAGTTACATATAATAATACAAGGCTGCAGTGCCAATACTACTGTGAAGGTATGAGATTGGAGATGGGAGAATTATTTTCTAATTATTTTTATTCTTACTTTTAACTATTTTTCTAATACTTGGATAAAATGTCATCACAGAGGTGATTTTTAGAAGAAGTAGCTTAATTTTTAGCATCCCAGAGGAATAGAATCCTCTAAATCTATTAGAAGAGAAAGTGGGGAAAACACTCGAACTCATCGGCATAGGTGACAACTTCCTGAACAGAACACCAACAGCTCAGGATCTAAGACCAACAATCAATAAATGGGACCTCATGAAACTGAAAAGCTTCTGTAAGGCAACAGACACTGTCATTCAAACAAAACGGCAACCTACAGATTGGGAAAAGTTCTTCACCAACCCCATATCTGACCGAGGGCTAATATCCAAAATTTACAAAGAACTAAAGAAATTAAATGCCTAGAAACCAATTAATCCATTCTTATTTGATAAACAGAGAATTCACAAAGGAGGAATTCCTAATGGCCAAGAGACACTTGAAGAAATGCTCAGCATCCTTAATCATCAGAGAAATGCAACGCAGGAGTACTCTGAGATTCCATCTCACACTTGTCAGAATGGCTAAGATTAAAAACTCAAATGACTCATGCCAGTGAGGGGGTGGAGAAAGGGGAACACTCCTCCATTGCTTGTGGTTGTGCAAGCTGGTACAACCAGTGTGGAAATCAGTCTGGTGATATCTTAGAAAACTTGGAATAGCTCTCCCTCAAAACACAGCTATACCACTTCTGGGTATACATCCAAATGATTTCTCACCAAACCACAAGGTTGTTTCCTCATCTATGTCCATAGGAGCTTTATTTGTAATAGCTAGAAACTGGAAACAACCCAGAATTCCCTCAACCTAGGAATGGATTAAAAAACTGTGGTACATCTACACAATGAAATGCTACTCAGCCATCAGAAACAACGAAATCATGCAATTTGCAGCGAAATGGATGGAACTAGAGAAGCTCATTCTGAGTGAGCTAACCCAGATTCAGAAGGATGCACATGGCATCTATTCACTTATAATCAGATTTTAGCCATATAGTACAGGATAACTATACTACAACCAATGCATCAAAGGGAACACGAACATAGACTTTTTCCTGTCAATGAGACACTTTGCCCTAGTGGTGCTGCCTTGTTGGTCCCCAGTGTCTGAGGAAGCTCTTGGCCCTCATATGACTGCTGAACAGGGGCAGGGGACTGATAGGTAGGCACACTCCAGAGGAGTGGGATGGAAGGGATAGGGGGTAGGGGGTGGGAGGGTGGGAATAGGAGGGGTGGAAAGAGGGCACTGTGATTGAGATGTAATCTGAAGTAATAAATAAACATTTTCTAAAAAAGTAACCTAAATAACTTTAAACTGATACAATAGCTAAGTGAAAAACTTCAAATGAATAAAGGACTTGAACATAAAACCAGCTACTTAGAAGTTAATAGAATAGAAAGTAGAGAATAGTCTTGAACTCATTGGTACAGAAAAAGACTTTCTGAACAGAACATCAATAGCACAGGCACAAATGAGACCCTCATACAAATGAAAAGCCTTTATATGGCAAAGGGCATCATAATTTGAACAAAGCACTAGAGTAAAGAACAGGCAAAGACTTTTACAAACTATATATCTGATAGAGGGCCATTATCTAAAATATATTTTAAAATAACTGAAAACAAAACAAGATATAAAGAACAAAACAAACAAACAACAACAACCCTAGCCATCAAAAAATAAATAGCCCAACTAATATGAGTTCCCAACTAAATAGAGAACTCTCAAAAGATGAAACACAAATGGCTGAGCAACACTTAAAGAAATGGTCAACATTATTAGCCATGAAGGAAATGCAAATTAAACCTACTTTAAGGTTTCATCTTACACTAGTCAGAATGGCCAAGATCAATACAACCAATTACAACTTGTGCTGGTGAGGATGTGGGAAGCTAGAATATATAGTTTTGGTGAGATGAGGTGGGGGACCGGAACAAAATATCGATAGAAAGGGGGAGAAAATACATATAAAAAGGGACAACTGACACTGAGTCATTTGAGGGATCATGTGGAAACCTACTATGGTAGAAGCTTCTTAAAATGTATACATATATGAAACATAAAAATTGAATCACCAAATGATGGAGGCAAAGGTCTCCCCAACTAGATCTCTCTTGACACTAAGTGAAATCTCCAGTGCCAGGAGTGGGTTATAATTAGTTGAGTTGTTGGCCAAAGGGGCCCAGTGTAAACACCCAAAAATTCTCAAGTATGCTATTTGCTCTTTAACAAACTGATGGTAGAGCCCTATTGCTGAAGGTACCTTTATATATCATGGAAGACTGGAAATTGAACTGATGCCTAGCTAAAGCTTTCAGTTCTACAGAGTAGTGTAGATGGTACTGGAAGGTATTCTGTATGCCACCAGAGGAGAAAAGTAAACACCAACCCAGCTATAAAGTTTTTTATGTACAATAGTGACCTGTCTCCATGATATGCTAGTGCACTATCTTATTGGATTTAAGGCCTATTCTATGAGATGAAATCCAAACCAGACACTGCTCAGATGGCCAAGAACCTGAGAATAGATACTCCATGAACTTAGGAGA
>CAJQZJ010000382.1:1759351-1771984 GCA_907164525.1 Lophiomys imhausi | reverse complement strand
CCCATAAATCAGTGTCTACCTCTGTCAGAATTAGAGAATCTTTTTCCTGCAGTAGATGGGGAAAAACTGAACAACGTACATAGAGTGAAAGGCCTTGAAAAATCAGTTCTACGTGGGATGTGTTCATCAAATCTGTCCCCTCAAAGCTCAGGGAACTATGAAGAAAAGGAGCAGAAAAATTGAGCTGATGGTATGGAAGACAGGAAGAAAATAGTGCCTTACAGACTCAACAGGATGGATGCACATATGACTGCACAGAGCTTGCAGAAGTCCATGCTAGATGGGGTCCCAGTGCCAAGATGGTAAGTGGACACAAGTTCTCATCCCTAATCCAGAAGTTATCTGCAATTGACAATCACTCACAAAAGAAAAATTAGTTTCTCCAATGGAGTCTCACTGGGTATATAAGACACAGGTCTCATGCCCAGCAGTAGATAACTAATACAAAATGAACTCAGTGGTAGTTTTGGAAGTGTTCTTTTCTCATAATGCTTTATTTGAGCTTTTTCAAATTTTATCTTACCTGTCTTTTGTTTATCTATTATGGTTTCTGATTTTGTGGATTTAAACTTTGCATTTGTTTTTTGTTTGTTTTGTGTGTATAGTAGAAGGTGTCTGTGTTTATGTGTCAGTGTTTCTTGTGTCTTTCTTGGTTTTGTTTTTCTTCTTTTCTCTGCTTTGTTTTATTGGTTCATCATTATTATTATTATTATTAACTATTTTATTTTCTAAAGAAAGAAAAATAAGGTATGATTTTGGGTCGGTGGAGAGATGGATTGGATTTTGGAGGGGAGGAAAGAGGGAAATTATAATTAGAATATACTGTATACAATTATTTAAAAAAAACAATAGCTGAGTGGTATCATCATGTGAGATTTTAAATATCCTTCTCCTTGGAGTTAGAAAGACATTAAGCACTCTAGTAGATGGATGATTTAAGATATGAATCATGAAATACATTATTTTAAATATTATGGGGTTATTTGAAGAAATAAAAAGTTTCTTTTTAATTTAAAAGTCAGTGATAAATCACAGAGTGTGATTGAATCACAGAGAGATTGTATAATATGTTGTTTTGGAGTGAGCACTGAACGGGTTGATTTGTCTAGTCAGGTTTTTCTAGTGCAGTGGTTCTCAACCTTCCTAATGCTGCAACCTTTAATAAATACAGTTCCTCATGTTGTGGGTGATCCCCAACCATAAAATCATTTTTGTTGCTAATTTGTACCTGTAATTATCTTACTGTTATGAATAATAATGTAAATATTTTGGGAGACAGAGGTTTGCCAGTGGGATCACAACCCACAGGTTGAGAACTGCTGCTCTGGAAGAAGAAAACGGATGTGTACTGAGGGAGACTGTTATCTCTCTCAAGCTGATCTGGGTAATCTGACATGATTATTCTAACCTGGGGAGGCTGAGAACCCAGTAGCTTCCCAGATAACTAATCAAGATCATTCGGCATTCCCACTCTTGTGACAAATTGTCTGGGGGATTATTAGAAAACTGCTGATCTTCAGTTCACACCGAAAGTTCAAAGAAATTGGCTTCTGCCATCCATTAAGGGAGGCAGCAGCAGGGGCACCACCATATGTTGATACCATTGCAAGCCCATGAGGAACGTGCACTAAATATTAAACATGGCTGGAAAAAAAGTTTGTTTATCTAGAAAAATAATAATCTAAAAAATTGTCTTTCTTACAGATGAAGGTCAAACATTAAATACTGAAATAAAAACAAATGCAATTTCATAAAATTATGAAGAAAATGGAGCAAAATGTGGCATATTTTAAAGAAATAATTTAGTAAATAAGTCACAAAACATACATATATATACATACAGAACATACACATACATATAATGTGTATGTTCTGTATGTATATATAAGGATTCACTTTAACTAAATTTAAATAAAAAATACATTCACCCTTAAAAGACTTTAACCTTTAAATAAACAAACAAAAAACATATAAACCATGGAAAAGTTAATGACTATGGAAACACAAAAACTAGTGTATATATAAGCAATTCAAACAAATAAATCTTCAGCTTGTTAGACAAAATAATCTGTATCAATTTATTTAACAAAACACAATCACAAAAGTAAGTTAATGAAGTTTGCATTTAACATGCAGTTTATACTTGAGATATCTGTGTCTCTACCTATTGACTATATCGAACATATACTTTACCAACTTATTTTAGAAAACTAAGTAACATTTAATTTTATTTTTAAAGTTGCCTTTAATAGTTATTACAAATATATTGGATAGGTAGCTCAGTGATTAAGAGGTTTCACTGCTCTTAGAAAGAACTAGACTTCCTTACCAGAATCCTTGTTTGGCGGCTCATAATTGCTTGTAATTCCAGCTCCAAGAGGTCCAATGCTCTCTAGACCTGGCCTCTGTGAGTACCTACATCAAAGACACACATGCACATACATAAAATATAAAATCCTTTTACAAAAGAATAATTAATAGCAATTTTGAAACATTATATCTAAGTTACTTTTCTATGGCTACAAAGAGATACCATATCCAAGACAACCTGAAACACTTTATTAGGGGCTTGCTCACAGTTTTAGAAGGGAGATAGATTCCATGGCCATCCTAGCAGAAAGCATGGGAACAAGCAGGCAGGCATAGCACTGGAGCAGTAGCTGACAACTCTCATCCTGATCCATAAGACTGAGACAGAGAACACTAATTGGGAATGGCATAGACTTTTGAGCCCTCAAAGCCCTCAGTGAGACGCCTTCTCCAATAAAACCAACTTTGTAATCTTTCTCAAACAGTTCCACCAACTGGGGACTAGGCATTCAAGCATATGAGTCTATGGGGGTCATTCTCATTCAAGGTATCACATTACAGCTTCCATTTTCATCTACAATTGAAGTCATCCACAGACAGAATGGATTTCTTGAGTCATCTTCCCTGAGACACAAGCCTTTCAGACCTGAAATGCATTCACTGCTGCTGTTTTAGTTCCTGTCACATTGTTATTACTGAAAAGCCTCTCTTTAGAAGGTGATTGTTTTTTTCCACTGTGGCTACACTTCCTATTCGCTGCTCTCGAACTTCTTGTTCAAGCACAACAAGCTATATGTTGATGGCAGGGTACAATGAGGGCATTCCTTTAACATTTGGGTTTCATTTTACAATCTTCCAATTCCTGATTTACATATTACTGAAACCCATTGTCAGGGTGACAAGTCATATAGGGTGGAACTGCAAATGGCTAGCTATGTATATAAAAGTGCCCATCCAAATTATTCCAAACTAAGACACTTTTAATCTGTAGGTATAATTTATTATAATTTTAATATACTATAATGCTTACAATTATTGAGCTTACTGAATTCTGATGTTTCTGAAGAAACTGAAGGGGCAGGATCTGAATATTACATATATATTATTGTTAATATTTGACAGATTACATGATGGTCTTGTATTTTTATTGTTTTGCACTTTTTCAGCTTTCATTCTTATTACTTACTGTATGTCATTAATAGGTGCCTTCTTGTTCTGTATTAAAAGCATTTATCAATGACTATACCTAAATTAGTGCTTCATGAAAGGGTATTTTGCCATAGTTTTGAATATAATATATACAATCAGAAAATTACATATGCTTTCAAGGATATACTCAATTCATAACTTAGCTTTCCAAGTGTTTCAGAATTCTTGTTTTCTTTGGACACTGATACAATTTAAAAGGAAGAGAAGAAGGAAAATAAGAAGAAAAAGAGAGAGAGAAAAAGAGTAGAGGCTGTTACACTAAGCATTTCCTGGATATGATGCCTATGACACACCCAGAATATTTGCATGCAGTACTCACATTACCCAATGATATAATTACAACCACACTGCTGTTTTTCCTTCAGAATATGGAGGCCACAGGAACAGATATAGAATACAGGAGAAAGTGGTCACATGTGGGTATCCAAGGGAGAATCAAGACTGAGAGACAGATGAGCCTTGAAATTTTAGGTAAATGCACCTATATAATGTTCACTTACTGGGAGAATAAGGTTGCCACCTTGAAATAAAATTGAATTAAGGTCATATATAATCTCTAGTTTAATGCTTCTCCTTCATAATCGTCCATGAATAAAGGTTTATCTTCAAGGTAATGAAACTGATGGAGCCATAAATATTACCTTAAAACCTCTCTAATTGAAGAGATCACACACACACACATACACACACACACACACACACACACACACACACACACACACTTTTACATTTTGTGTCTACTTTAGTAAAGTACATGCCACACATTTATGTAGGAAAAAGAAATCCTGTTATGCTCTCCAAATGTCATGGTTCCTTATCTGTATGCAGAGCACAGCAGTGACATTTCATCCTAATGGTCTCTTCCTTATCTGTACTCAGGTCTTCAGTTATAGCCCCAGGCTACATGTCCTAAAGTCACAGTGTGGAGCCTTGTGGTAAACCAAAGTTTACCCAGGCAAGTTTAAGTGTTAGGGAACAGTGCTTGTGGGTATAGGTTCTAGAATCCTCTCATCAACTATGCTATTTACTAAATTTATGATATGGGGCAAAAATCTTACCTCTAGTAGATGGTCCTACACACACACACACACACACACACACACACACACACACACACACACACCACTAAGTGGACTCAGTGGGTAAGAAAGAACATATGAACTTCGGAGGGAAAAGTGGAGGAGATTTTGGGTCGATTTGATTAAAATCCATTATAAGCATGTATATAACAAAATCAAACAATAATACAAAAGGTTACTGTTTGTGGGGGGGGAAAGGCTTATCCCTCATGTACCTTCATTTCTTCATGTTCAAATGGATGATACTCCAGCCACCTGTATAATGTACTTGCTTCTCTGGGAAACACTTTGAGGAGAATATAATATAAGCAATTTGTTGAAATGTTCTGTTGTCATTCAGAGCTTTAAAAGGAGGGAGAAGAAGCAGAGCTGAGCAGGAGAAATTAAATAATGCCTGTCCAGTTGGGTAAGTCATTGAGTAATAACTCAAGCTAGAACATTCTTTTAGACATATTCAGTTATAATAGATTACAAATATGTTTTTTATTATCTCTTTTTTTAACTTAAGGTGTATCTCCCCCCCCCATCTCCCCATTGTATTCCAATGAAAGGCTCTTTTTCTTATAACAATAAAGTATGCATTAATCAGACATTAGATATGAGCTTCTCTGAGTATAGAGATGGCCTATAGTAGAATAGCTCTCCAAAGGGGAGGCAATTTCTGCAGAGCAGTGAGCTTAAATTTCTGCATACTACATTGGTTTTAATACAGGTAACACCTATCTCCTTAAAGATCTGTGTGGTTCATTATAACATTTACAATACATTACAAGATTCTCTGTATGTGAGGAGAGATAGATAGATATATAAATAGATGATAGAAGACAGACAGATAGATAGTAGATAGATAGATAGATAGATAGATATTTAGATAGATAGATAGATAGACTGTATCTTGGTCTATTTTAAGTACTGAACATTAATACTACTGAACAAATAGTTAACTTTATACAAAAATGACATATGCATAAAAGGAAATTATGTGATCTAAATTTCTAAGACAGGGAAAATAATATATAGTGAACATTTATTTTCATGACATCCTTTGACAACTATTTTTGATAATAGGTACTCTCCCATTCGATCTGTGGCATTCCAGAAAGGTCAGCGCATGTCCCCTCTTAGTACTGCACAAGTGTCATGTAATTTACCTGAGGCAATAGTGGAACTATTTTATTTATTTTATTTATTAGTCAAAAACCTAGTAGGTTCAGTATTCAGAAATCTCACTCTAGTTAAATTCTTAGTCTGGGTCTTTAAAAGACATTATTGTGATTATTCAGTGTGGCTGAGAAATTGGTTGAAGAGAGAATACAGAAAATTGACATCTGCCAATCATAGGTGCTAATTTTCAGAAGACTAAGAAAGTGTTGGTATTTTGAGTTAATCCTATTGTTCTCTCTCTCTCTCACTCTCTCTGTGGTGTGTGTGTGTGTGTGTGTGTGTGTGTGTGTGTGTGTGTGTGTGTTGAGGTCCAATTGCTAGGTCATTTGGAGAGAAATCTCCTAGATATGAAATATCAATTCCTATGCCCTCAGAGTATCCTGTTTCTTTGATGGGTCATCAAAGGTAGCCACAGTTGCAAGTGCAGTTAGAGTTTTTAACACTAGAGGTCTCTCCCTAATTGCAGCCTTTCTCCCTGCAGACAGCTTTATGTCTTAAACCACAACCTCATAGATTTAGCAGAGTTACCTGATCCATTATAAGCCAATCAAATGTTAATCAAACTAAGCTTTAAAATGACCAGGACACCGACCCTTGAACCTTCAATCTTTTATCTTCTTCCCAGTGTCATGCTATATTCTATAACAAACAGAAAAATGACACCATACTTTAACTACAAATATACCAACAGCAACACGAAAAATCACAAGGTATTCTTTCCCTATAGTATAAAACCCTGACCTCTATATACACAAAATACCCAGTAAAGCTGTGGGGACCCAGTGAAATCATATAGACCCTATCTACCCAGAAACAACTTATCCAGAGTAATAGCTGAATCATAGAGCATCTTCTTGAGTCATATATCCTGGTGTTAATACACATTTGAGGTATATCGTATAAAAACTCAGTAGAGCAATATAGTATCACTCATGCTTGCTCACATCACAACATGTTATACATTGTGCTTTCTTAATGAGTAGAAAACAAGGGCAGAAAAGTAGAATTTTATCTAAGTCCAGATTTAGAATATTAAAATAAAACCATCTACCTCAAGTTTATTTTAAAGGAGTATTAATCTAGTTAAAGAACTTCTTTGAAACTCAAACAAATGCTGAGGTATATTTGTAAAAAAGCGAAAGAAAAAATTTAAGAAGAAGAAAGAACTCCTGAGATTTAGATGCCAAATAATCCCAATTTAGAATCAGAAAATTGATTTTTCATTAACTTAGCTCAGAATTGATTAACAGTTAGTTAGTTCTCTTGTTCACAGCTGAGGCTAGCAGGGTGCTGGGGAGAGACATTGAGGAGCAATAGGCTGAAAAAAATAGCTTTCAACTTTACCTAGAAACCAAACATCTCACCCACATTGATAAAATTAAACATTTACATCTTTTACATGTGTTTGCAGCTAGGTCAAGGACTAAATATGGAATTTAATTGTATAGAAGATACCTGGCCTATTCTTACCCACTTGGGAAGCTGTCAAAGAAAGATCACAGCTCCAGGGCAAGGTCAGAAAATGTAATGAAACTTTGTCTCAAAATGTTAAATGCACAAAAACATTTGTGATCCAATCCACTGCTAGAACATACAATTAGCATTCACAAGGCCCTAAGTTCAGTTCTCAGTACCACAAAAACATATATAAGCTTAAGAGTAGCTTTCTCTCAAAATGTCTGCTTTTATTACCATATTCCTTATTGAGTGAATTAAACTTTATTAAGCATGATTTCCTCCAATGTGAAAGGCTACACTTGAAACCTGTAACAACAGATATGCCCAAGTTAGCCTAGAATCTTTGGAAAACCTAATAAGGAAAATCCACATTAAACTAACCAAGAGACAAAACAAACATAAAGATAGATGTCTTACCTGATTGAGGATTCAATTCACAATATTTGTTTTTTAAATGCCAAATTTTCAATATTCAAATGCAATTGAACTTATAATAACTTTAAAACCACACATTTGTCAGGACCATACAGACTCTACATAGTGAAGGACGCATACCCTTAAAAAAAAACTATAACTTAGTTATTACTAAATAATGCACATTGAACAAGTGATCTTCCCTTTAGGAGGCATTTTAACTTTTACCAGCTAAAGAATAATCAGTTTGGGGACAATTAAAGAGACTGTTCCTATATTAATTTTAGTGCTTATCAATAAAATGTGGTCATTCTTTTAAAAATTACCTATGACAGTGATAGTAGGAATATTTTCTACATATGTCAATGAACTTCCTCAGAGAAGGAATCTTTGAATGCTGGGGTAAGTGGTAGGTCAGCTGCAATCCCCTTTTTGATACCTTTGAAAGCTTGAAATATCAGCAAATATGCTGCGGAGATAGCCCTTGTAAGTGTACTGTGAGAACACAAAAAAGTTAGTAATAATTTGGGAACAATACTGGTTACCTGTGTTGCCATATATTGAGTGTGTGTATAGGAGAAAGGCATATGTGTACCTATGCCCCCTTTTTACTGTAGGTCTATGCTATACCTACCATCCTGTTTCATTAGCAATTGCTATGCTATTCAGCAGTGTTCAGCTTACAGGACAGTGTTTCTTGCAAAGAATGTGCCATCTTTCTTTAAGCTAGGAGCCAGACAGACAATGCACCTCTAGGATGCCCCATCCTCATTATCATTCTGCATGGGTTTTGACTGTTTCCTTGCCTCCCTGCTTTTCCAAAGGTCAGCGGGGGTGTTCACCCCATTCCTAAAGGATGCACAAGCAACCTTCTCATTGTTCCTGCTGTGGCCAAGAAACCTTTTCCCTTTATACGTCTCTTTCCCCAGCTTTTCCATTCCTACCTCCTCTTCTACGCTAGTTCTCTTTCTCTGCCTTGCAAATGACTCTGAGGAGCTACGCTGGTGGATGATTTATAATAAGAAAAAAAAAGCGCTCATTTTTTTTTTTTTTTTTTTGAACTGGGCTCCCTGAGAGCACTCAGGGCTGCCTCGTCCTGCTCAACGCCTACCTGCTCAACTGCAGGGAAACAAGCTTCTGAAGGCTTTAATGGGATTTTGCCTGAGGCTGTTTTATTAAGATGTCGGCTTTTTCTGCTGCCTCTGCAGCTGACACCATTCACTGTCAGCTGTCCCCTCCCCTTTCCACCCCCACTGCCACCCCCCAACAACGCACCAAATTATTCGCTTCATTTAGTGCTCATGGTTCAGTGTGGGCAAATTGGGAGAAAAAGCACTACTGGGCCAGATGAACCAAGCTGAAAGGTGAAAAGCCCCTGTGCTACTTAACTAGGGGCTTAAAGGGAGGGTGGAGACCAAACAAGGAGGGCTAAAGCCATGCCACTGGGGAATACTTCCATTCTACTAGAAAGAATTGAACATAGAGTCAACAGACCCATTCTGGAAATACATTGCTCATTTGCATGAAACTTCATTTGGGAAAGCCTATGCACAACAGAAGTCTTTGAATAATTACACACAAAATATAATGTTCATTGCATATGTGTTATAGTCGATTAGAAGTTATGAGATTCAATTAAAGCAAGTTACATACATACCACAAGAGAAAAAATGTAAGGAACTTATTATACTTATAAGAAAATAAGTATTCCTGTATTCAATGAATACTTTAGAATGTATTGTAAGCTTACATATAATATATACACATATTACATATAGCATACACACATATATAATATATTCTAAAGTATCTACATATAGATCTAGGTATAGACACTTTTCATAGGAGGGGGATATGATGACAAAGCAATCAGAGTGGTGTTAGTGCTGATGAAGACACTGGAGCTGTCCTTTGATACACATATGCATGCATAGGAGTAGAGTGCATAGTTCTGTAATATGTTGACATTTCAGAGGACACTGTTTGTATGGTATCTGTTATTTTTACAGCAGGAATCAATTAAAAATAACTCATCAACTAAGATGGTTGTGACATCAAATTAGTAGTGGCAATCTTATGCTTAATGTAGAATAGCTCCAGCAAGTGTTCAGGATATTTTAAGGGTTTTGTTTTTGTTTGTTTGTTTTATTGCAAGTGTCAACATGGAGGAATTATACATGATCCCATCTTATAGTTGGAAGGCAAAATGATATAGAACTTTAGCACTGGCCACACAAACTACTCAACCACTCAAATGCATTTTCTTCTTTAACTGAATCCAGTTCCCTGATATACCACAAGTTCTCTCACAGACAAGTTAAGCATCTGCTTCACAATTGTTTATTGAGTATTTTATTATGCGCTTAACTCTGTGCTAGGCTTTATGGTGAGACTTACACTGAAGCAAAAAGCCAAATCTGCCATTTAACCTACTCTCATACAATTTTACAAGAGGGGAGAGATATTGCTATATTTACACAATTTAATATGAGCCTTTATTCAAAGAACTTGATAATTATATGAAGTTGCCCAGAAGAAATAGGTAGAACTGATATCACAACATTGATAAGAGTTAACTAAATCAGTCATATTAGATCATGCTTTGAATCCCAGCACTCAGGAGGCAGAGATAAACTGATCTTTGTGAGTTCAAAACCAGCCTGGTCTACAAGTGAGTTCTAGGACAGCTAGGGTTACAAATAGAAAACCTGTGTTGAAAAATAAAAACAAATACAAATAAAAAAGAGTTAACTAGATGAAATTAAGTGTTTAGTTAGGAGTGATGATAAAATCTACACACGTAGATCCTTTTTGGCAGGAGAAAGATGGCACATGTAAGGAAACTGTGTGATTAAAGTACAAATACTGAATAGACAGTTTCTATATAGTGGTTCTGGAGGGATAGACCATAGAGCTAACAAAGACTAGAAGGTCTTGTCATTTGAAGATGGAGACATACTCCCAAATAACTGAGGGGTCTAATGCCATTGAAAGGTCTCAGTTTAAAACACCATTTAAGGTGGGGGTGCAGTGTAACTTAATAATACCCTGTGTGAAGCTTCTTTCATTGTAGGGCATAAAAAGGAAGGGTATACTTGTGTTGTTTCCTTGCTTAAGAATACTTCAATCTCCCTTTACTGTATGAATTTACCTCTAATGTATTTCTAATATTTCTACACTTTAAAGTGTTCTCTTTGTCATTATTTGGAAGAAGATCCTATTATTTTCTTTTATAGTAATTTTCAAATTGTAATTCTAAATTAATTTGTACATTTGCATATTTAAATCTATTTTAAAACTATATTTTAATCTCAGGGAATGAAAGACAAGTGTTTCAAGGTTCTATATTGAATTTTCTGATGACAACACTTATTATACTTTCCTGTGTTAATCTGCTGTTAATCGGCTGTTCTCTAGATGAGGGTCTCATACTTTAATGACCGTTTCTTGGCTGATGCCAATCAGCCACTGTTTCACTACAAGTCATTCTTTGTTTACCAAATAAAAACTTAAAATTCATACTGCTCAGACATAAAAGCAACAGATACATCCATCCATAATGTTATCATTTGGATTTAGACATTAAGGTTGAATTTGTATTGGAAAGGTGACATTGGGTTTTATACAAACATTTTTACTTTTTTATTCTTCTCTCATATATCATAATCTCAGTTCTCCCTCCCTTCTCTCCCCCCTGCCTCTCTCCCCTCCACTTTCCCTCTTTCCCAGATCCATCCCAATTCACCTCTGCTCAAAAAAGAGAAGACCTCCCAGGGGCATCAAACAAACACGCATAACAAGCTACAATAAGACCAGGCATATACCATCATATCAAGACTGGACAAGACAACCCCGTAGGGTAAAAAGAGTCCCACAAGTAGGCAAAAGAGTTGTGGACAGCCCACACTGCCACTAATAAATATTTTTTAGTGATTCACATAGGTTTGCATCATCAACATCCTCACTGAGACACCCTGTATCCAAACATTTTGACTACTCAAATATCTACTACACTGATGTTTTTTTCTCAGTAGCTGCTAGCAAAGTCAGGAAGGTCTGTATGGGGAAGTCTAGAACAACTAGGCATAGCCTTGCAGTATTATAAACAGCTTCTGGGTTATACTGATGCAAAGCCATCTTTTTCTGACCTGGGCTAGATGGAAGCTTTTAGGAAAGTACTTATAACTGCCTTTGCAATCACCAGAGAGGAAGCTCCAATTTCCAAACATCTATCCTGTTTTCTTTTTTATATTATGATCTTGTGTTCTCTCTACCAAGGCATAGATAGATGTGATGTGGGTGAATACTGAAACATGTGTAAAGCCCTGCTCATCCTTTGAGTTCTGAACACTGTAAAGGTCAACTCACCTCTTATCTATCCCTGGGAATAGAAGACCCCTTTTCAATTGAACATTTACAGATGTTATGAGTTATGTGGTGTAAATCGAGTGGTGATAAAGAATAATATAAAAAAGCAGAATAACACAGAAAACTTTGACTAGAATATTTATGAACCAACTCAATGGTAAGTTAATACTCAAAGTGTGTTTGTGTGGGTTTGCATGTGTAAGAAAGAAAGACAGCCATAGTGAAAGGGAGAGAGAAGGCAAGTGTTGAAAAGCCTAGAGGAGAATTTCATGAAAAGGTTAAAAATTCAACCCATATTAAATAAAATTCATTATTAATGGCCCAGATTTATGCACTTTCTATTTCTGGGAATAACATTTCTAGCAACTTAGGAACATAGGTCATAAATATGGGTCAAATATTTGATTTCTCCATCTGTTCCCTTATTTCTGTGTTATTTCAGTTTCTCAAAGAAACTGACACTAAACAGGATTAACCATGCAAGACACCAGGGAAATACTTATGAAGAAGTAGAGAAGGGGTTTGCAGAATGAATAATTTATCAGATCTCTATACAGCTATGGTTATGGTTAAGGTTATAGGAGAGAGAGAGAGAGAGAGAGAGAGAGAGAGAGAGAGAGAGAGAGAGAGA
>CAJQZJ010000382.1:1717073-1759341 GCA_907164525.1 Lophiomys imhausi | reverse complement strand
AGAGAGAGAGAGAGAGAGAGAGAGAGAGAGAGAGAGAGAGAGAGAGAACAGGGAAACAAAACAAAATAACTTCAGGTGAAATATCTGAGAAAGTAGTACAGTTGGTGCCAGGTAGTAGTTCTCAACCTATGGGTTGTAAACCCTTTGAAGGTTGAATGACCCTTTCACAGGGGTCACATTCTAGATATCCTGTATAACAGATATTTATATTAGCATTATAACAGTAGTAAAATTGCAATTATGAAGTAACAGCAAAGTAGTTTTATGGTTGGGGATCACCACAACATGAGATTCTGTATTAAAGGTTTGCAGCATTAGAAAGCTTGAGAATCTCTGGTTCAAAGGAAACTTTGGAAAGACCATCTGAGCCAGGATTATGCTGTCAGAGGAGCTCACACCCCCCCCCCACAAGTTGGCATGCTTTGCCAACTCTGGCAGAATTCATATTGTTGCTCACAAGATCTTCATGCCATTATACCAATACCATCCATGGTCTTATCTCTGTTTTCCTGCCTCTAAGGCTGCCTTCCACTCCTCCATGCATCCTATCACACAAATTCTCTTCATTACCAGAGTAACATATTTGATATTGTAATTTCTTCATTTAAGATTAATTTGCTCAGACTTTCAAATAGAGGTGGCTTCAGATCATTTTGAAGTGACATTGAAATTTTTTTATACCTTATCATAAAACATTTACACTATCACATTCTCTTGTAGCCATGTTCATTTATTTGTTTGAGTTCTTTCACATTATTATTTCTTTCTTAATGTGGTCTCACTGCCAATCTAAATCATTCTCTTGAGTCTTTAAACCTTTACAAATTCTATTCAGGCCATCTGTAGTTGCTTTCTTTGCAAAATCAATCAATGTCAGTTTTGGACTAATATGTCATCTCTTCTAGTAAATCTTTGCTAAGCAATAAGCAGTATATTCCTTGTACATGCTCTTAAAGAGTACAGAACTTAACTAGATGCACATTATCTTGTACGACAATTGCATATTTATTGTGAAATACTTCTACATCTTGGTCAGACTATGTTATAGTCATAAATATAAAGAATGTATCATAAAGTAGTCACAGATAAGACACTAATTTAGAAAAGAGTGTTAGAAGCTACTAATAATTAAAGTTCACACTAAGGAGTTGAATTCAAACAAGAAAGACAGAGATAACAACTATTGCTGGTGTCCTAATAATAGTACTGCTTTAATCCATTGGGCAGATTTTAAAGTATGAAATGGCAGTGTAGCTCTTCAAGAATGTCATTAGCACTTTGATGGGACCTAGTCTGACTCTTTAATTTCTTTAATAATATGAACAGTTTAACAATACTAATTCTATTGACCTATAAAAAATGGGATCTATCTTCTAGGGTCTTTATTTGTTTCTGTACTATTCTATAGTTTTCTCTGAAGGAATCTTTTACCTCCATAATTAGGTTTATTTCAATATATTTTGATGGGGTAAATATTGGAGACTATTGTGAATGTGATTATTTCTCTGATTATTTTCCCCAAAATTTTGCTATTGGTGTTTAGTAAAGCTGCTTGTTTCTGCATTATGACTTTTATATCCCTTTATTTTTACTTTTTATTTTATTTTTGAGATTATAATATAATTAGATCATTTTCTGTTCCTTTTCTTCCCTCCAAACCCTCTTATATACTGCTCCTTGATTTCTTTTAAATTCATGATCATTTTTACTAGTTTGCTTTTGTTGTTTTATTTCAATGCTTCAACACTCAGTCTCTGTTTCTTTGCCAGTGAAGAGTTTCTTGCTGACAGAAGACAGTTGAGTCTTGTTTTCTAATCTGAACATCCAGAATGTGTATCTTTTAATTGCAAAATTAGAGCAATTTGCATTCAGAATTATTATTGAAAGATATATATTACCCTTGTTATTTTATTATTTTATTGTATCAAACTCTCTTATTTTCTTTCTCCTTTATCAGTCTCAGAGGTTCACTGATTACAAAATTTCTAATTTTTTACATTTTCTTACTTATAATTTGCTTTTCTTCTTTGTTACTCCATATTTTTCTTTCTTTCTGTAAGACTACTTTAAGTAGCTCTGGTCGTGTTATCTTAGTGAGCATGAATTATCTTCTTTATGTTCATTTTGGTCTATACTTCTCCACATTTTAAGAATAACTTTTTAAAATATTTATTTATTACTTAAGGTTACATCTCCATCTCAGTGTCCTCTTTCAGCCCCCCACAATCCCACCCTCCCACCCTCCCACCCTCTATTCTCTATCCCTTCCATCACACTCCTCTGGAGTGGAGTGTCCCTCCATAATAGTCCCCAGCCCCAGCTCAGCAGTCATAAGAGGGCCAAGAGCCTCCTCATACACTGGGGGCCTATAAAGCAGCACCAACAAGGCAAAGCATCTCATTGACAGGAAAAACAGTCTATGTTCATGTTCCCTTTGGTGCATTTGCTGTAATATAGTTATCCTGTACTGTATGGCTAAAATCCATCCGACTGTAAGTGAATAGATGCCATGTGCATCCTTCTGGGTCTGGGTTAGGTCACTCAGGATGAGTTTCACTACCATTTGACTGCAAATTAAATGATTTTGTTGTTTCTCATAGCTGAGTAGTATTCCATTGTCAGGTTTCATTTTATGACTTGTAATGCATCATTCCATTGTATCCCAACATTTAGAATTGATCAGAAGAATCTCTTATTCTGACACATTTTATTTTATGTATGACTTGAGACTCTTTGTTACAGTTTCCTACATATTTTTCTTTGTTCTACACTCTTGCAATCTAATTATACCATAATGTGAAGATGTTCTTATCTGATGTAGTCTATTTAGAATTCTGAATGTTTTCTGTATCCAAATGTCTATGTTTTTCTTTTCAAAATCTGGTTCATTTTTTGCTATTATTTAAATATATCGATGCAGGTCCATTTGCTATAAATCTACTGCCTTGATAATATCTCAAAAATTATGTATGTTCTGTTTCATTATTTTATTTCTTTATTATTGTCTGAATGCATTAATGCATCAACCCCGTCTTCAAACCCTGATATTCTTTTTTTTTCACTTTGATATTCTTTTTAACAGTTAATTGATTATGTTTCCAACTATTTTAACTGGTTATGTTCATTTTATGTGTATATGTGTTGATCTTTTTAACTCCCAAGATTTCCCCTTAGTTACTCTCATGACCTTTATTTGTTGAATTTATCAATTATATCTTTACATCTTCTTTCTTCATTATTTATTTGGATTACTTTTTTGTGTTCTGAAAGACTTTCATTTTTTAACAATTTTTAAAAATTCTTTATCTAGAACTTTTTTCACATCATTCTTTGAAGCCAGTCTCCAGAGATTTATAAACTCTTTAGGAATCACTTTTGTCTTGCATTTTCATATTTTATATTTCTGTTTTGACACTTGTGTATCAGTTGGGATGGAAACATTTTCTAATTTTAAGTTTGGGTTTTCTTGTGGTATAGCTTATACTTGAAAATGATTTACTTACAGCTATTTGATTTTTTTGTACTATTGAGTTGAATTTTGTTTAGGTTGCATATTTTACACTGTCTGTTGGCTTCTTAGGTTGTGTTTGGTGGAATTTGTTCTTTATGTGTCAAAACCTAAGGAATCTACCTTTCCACTCCTCATACAACTCACATGAATGAGTCTATGTAGTGCAGAAAGCTAAGTTGTAGACTGCAGAAGAGATGAAGTATATCAGTTGTGATTAGTACTCTGAACATATCAGCATTGTGTTATTTGGACGACTGAAAGAGTAACTATATTAGTATCACCTATGTGTGGAGTGACTGTAGCAGTCATGTCATGTCTACTTACTGTTATTATCAGAGACTAGTCCATGTTAGGACATTCCTGTCCATGAATAACTGTTGCTTTGATATTAGCTGATAATTTTTGTTTCCCTTAGTCTTTATTAGAAATATTTATATATGCCAAAAGGGATTGGATTGTGAATAGGTTAAGGTCCAACTTTTGTCAACTGCTGTGGGTATAGTTTGGCTTCATAGCACATACTTTATGAATTCAAAGTGTTATGCATGATCACCAGCACTGCACTGAGAGAAGAATGCAGCCAACAGTAATATGAGCAAGGTACACTCACAGCAGTTGGAGAATACAATAAAAGTGAGAATATAAATGTAAGCAAGCGTCCTCCTTGGTGGACGCTGAGGACGAGTGACCCAGTTGATTCTGCCTGGCAGACTTCCTCAATAGCTGTCTCCATCGGGGGCCTGCAACCACCACAGCAATCCAATGTCACTGGGACTGCTCAGCTCTACACAATGCCCCGACAGGAACCTCAGTGAAACCTGCAAGTTCAGCTTCTGCCTACAAACCCCTTAGGTCATCTAAACAGCTGAGAACAGAAGGACTGAACATAAAAGAAGTGTACTAACATTTTTAATCATTTTTCCCATTTGGGTTGGGGCCCCAAACAGGTCTACTATGACCCAAATCAGCAGGAAGTCACTTTAAGAGAGCGACGTCCCATGCCCAGAGGGTGGGGAGGGTGTTTCTCTGCCCTTCTTTTTGGTTATTTGAAGGATATCTGAAAACTCTGTTATGTAGGGGAAGAGACTACATGCTGATAAATGGTCCTGTCTTAATGGGTTGTGGAGGTTAGCCCCAGGGAATTCCTACTTTTCCTTTTCTGTATCCTTCTTCCTCTCCTATGTAGGAGTGCATGGGCTTGAGAAAAATGAGATATAGACATAGCACAGGAAGGTCCAAGAAGAAGGGGCAGAATATTGAATATGCCCTTATACCTTTGTATATTGATAAAAAATTAGTAGTTTATTTGGCTAAAGTGGTATTGACCATTGTTTATTGTGCAAAAATAAGATTGTATTGGATTACATCAGTATTGATCTTTGTATATTGATACAAAATTAAGATTATAGTTGGCCACAATGGTATTGACCCTTGCATATGGACGTAATATTAAGATTATATTGGGCTACATAGGTATTGATCTTGGTATATTGACACATAATTAAGAGTATATTTAACCACAATTGAATAGATCTTTTTATATTGATACAAATTTAAAGGTAATGCTTCCCAATAGTATCATACCTAGAGATACTTAAAAATAAAATGTGAAGCTCTGACCTCTTGATACCAACCGTCTAAAACGGTCTAGGATAGTTAAAACAAACTCCTAGTCATGCAAACATGTCACTTTGTTAGCTACTATGACAGTCTATCACAGATATTCTCTAAACTACCCAGTAATCAAGTTGCTAAGAGACAAGCAACATTTGCTTATCTAAATACAAGAGATGGATAGGGCATCTTCAAAAACCCCTAGAGATCTGCAGAATATGGCATTCAAAGATGTTATCTTAAATCAAGATTTTTTTTGATATCGAGACATATCAGCGCCTGACAGCACCCCCTATTCTACTCCAAGTAGAAGATAAGCATCGAAGAACCTCCACTGTAAGATGGTTGAATTAGTGGCAAGCCTTTCTCTTGGCATGAAAAAACCCCTTGCACCAACTGCAGACAGACTGCTGTCCAAAAAGGACAAAACTTGGTAGCAGGGAAGTCGACAGCCTAACTCTGCCAAGACAGGGTAGGTAAGTCCTTCATAATCCCTGATCTACAACAAATGTCTGTCAGAGAAACAGGACCCAAAGGCTGAAGATTGATGCTGGAATGTATGGAGAGAAAATGGGAACTGTCCAGGCAGTCATTGGTATGTTCTTTCTTAGTTTTGGAAGCTGCAGGCTCTGCACTTCCTATATAAGCAAATATATTTATCCCTCTCAGGTCTCTGAGGTGGTTGAAGAATAGACAGCTAGAGTCTCATAGTTAAATTTTGAACTGTTTAGGAATCAAGAGGGTGTTATAGATCTAAGAAGATACTCTTAAAAGTGTGTTGCAAGATAGTATGAATGTTGAGTCACATATAGACCTTTAAACTCATGGAGTTGGTTAGATAGTAGAATGTTAAAGTCAGGGGCCAAATATGTATAAACTGGACATTGGGAAGGTATACTGGGCCAATTTACTCTCATAAATGTGGCATATTTATATCTATTGTTTTGTATAATACTTACTGTTATAAGAGAAGGAGCCATCTGTTGGACTGAAAGGGGAAACTTCTGGGGGGAAGAGGGTGGAAGGGCAGGATAGGAAGGGGGAATAGGGAGGGGTTTGTTACTGAGATGTAATTTGAAGAAAAAAAATAAAGTATTTAAAAAAAATAAATGTAAGCAAGCAATTACTGGCAGATATAAAATAGAGCACATTAAAACAAATGCATTAATACATGCAGGATTAAAATTAAAAAGAAAAATGAAAAAAATAATACAAAGAGAAAAGATTTAAGTTAATGGAGAAGATACCTCCTCAGGGTTCTGGTTTGGGAATTGATCAAGTATGGAGGGAAGAATAGTGGAACTCTGTCCCTTCTCAGTCCAAGACACATAGAGCAAATCAAATTAGTTTAATAGAAACTGATATATGGTACACACTAAGACTATACCATTCTATAGCTAGATTCATTACATGGAGCACTATACCCAGCTATGAACTTTATGTATAAGTGATTATCTGTAATTAAGTATTACCAGGAGAACTGTGAAATTGTCAGGTGGATTTATCTTTCACCCAAGATATCCTGGAAGTCTACTTACAGCTGTAGGCAATTCCCAGTCAGTGGCATCATATATTCTACATGTCCTTAACTGGTTGAGCATGAACAGTATTGTCAAACCCAAACAATCTGCTAAGCATGGACAACTCTAACTTTGTAGTCTCTGTCCCAGCCCCACATGCCCCCTCAGTAACATAGGCCTTGCTTCTGAAAATGTACATGTGTTCCCATGAATTTATGAAAATTGAAGAATTTCTTTAGCCTATGGATTCTCAGTAGGTGATTGTCTGCTGACCAAATAAATAAGAGAGATTATGAAAACTTAGTAGATGTGAAATACAAGAACTTCTGATTCTCCCAAGAGTAACATTAGACCACAGAATCTCTCTTAAAACATATCATTGTTGTAACACTGATAATTGAGTCAGCGGTGCAAAGAAGATCCTCTCTCTGGATTGCGAATTTCTTGCACTAGACTACATGTGCATCAATAGCCACATCCTGAATTTTAGAGAAAAGCAAGCCATTCTTTCCTTTGATTACTGTCAGATTAAATGAGTTCTTCCATTTCCCCTTCTTTATCATCAAATAGTCACTCTTAAGGCTCACTGCTTCCCTTTCCTAAAATCTAATATTACTAGGTCTTACTTGTCATTGATTACTATTACACTGTCTACTATTTCAAGAATTCTTCCTCTTCCTGTAACTGTATCTGTTTTCTTTTAGCTTCATAACAATTCGGGAACTTTTTGGATATCTCTAACCAACCTCCTTCACAAACTTCTTGAGCTTTTACTAATCTGTTTTACATACAAGAATTAATACTTGGCTATGAGGGGAGCACAAACAGAATTGAAGTTCTTTCATAAGCATCTATAGAGGCAATGTAGATGTCTAGAGGACTGTCTATTCAGAGCACAGATTCTGAATAAATCTTTTTTATTATCACCTCACCTATCATATGCAAATTTTTCTGACACACTACTGAGGTTATTTGAGGAGCCAAGTTGGGATGTAAATAGTTGAGACCCACTATCATCTGCACAACTTTTCTTGGGACAGAATGAAAATGGAATAATTACAAGGAAGAAAAGCCAGTAATAAAATGGAGAAATTCTGAATAAATTTACTCACATAAAAACCAGTGCATTTCCCCTTTTGTTTGGAAAATGATTACAACTAGGCTCCATACCCCAAAAGCCTGTCACTTCATGGTTGAAAGTTGATTGTCTATGGAGACACAGTCATCTGTTTTCCACTTAGGTAGCATGGCAAGTGTGGTATGAGTTCTGCCTGAGGCTTTGAAAGAAAAACCCTCATAATAGTACCTCATTAAAATGTTCCTCAGCTAACTGAAAGGTCAAATAACCCAGCAGAAATGTAGATGTAGGAATAATTGGGCCCTCTGACAATTACAAGTCCAATCAAATGTGTGTGTATTTTAAATTATCTCAAGAAAAAAAACAGATTTATCTACACAGAGGTTCATAAGAGATTTAAAATATCTATGGTTGCAACTAGCTATTATTAAATAATTTTGTGTCTTTGGATAATTTAATATTATTAGGCAATATTACTGTTAATTTGATAATTTAAGCCTGTTTTAGGTGGATATTGCTGAAACACTGCTAAAGTACTAGTAGGTTTTTATTTATGTTATTATTAATTTAACTTGGATACTCTACAAGGAGAAATACAATCAGAAATGCCCTACTAGTTACACACACACACACAAATATACACATATATATACATCATATGCATCATATACATATACATGTATTTTCCATAATAGATTAAATAAATTGGTGGTATGAGGATCAAAGACCAGAGGAAGAAAATGAAAATATAACCCATGGAGAACTAAATATCTAAAGTAATTGATCAAATTAAAATATAACATTCTTAAAGAGTCAGCATTAAAAATTACTAACCAAGATCTTTGTGGCACATTATTAAATGCTAGAGATATATGGCATGCAGCCCAACAATTTAATCTGTTTTAGCTTTTTATAGTCTGTAGAATAATCAATAATTGTCATATTTTTGTTTTTGAGTGAGTTTTTTTTTTACTAAGTATAAAGCAAGCTAACTTAAAAATATTAAGTAGCCATCATATAGATAGATAAGATGACAGATGATAGATAAATAGATAGATAGATAGATGATACATAATAAAAGGTCATTATTACTCACTCATTCTTCACTCTTCTGGGATTATGAAGGTAGCCATCATTAAGGAAGCCTACAGGTCAGTTCTAACTTGATTGTCACATATAATGCCAGCACCATGATCCAACACAGTGTTATCATCTGGTTGTGGTGGGAAACCAAGAGGAATGGCAAGAGACTGTATTGTTTTGGAAGCTTGAAACACTCCCTGACCAATCATTCATAAGGAGGTATCCCACACCTGGTGCTCTGGTTTTGTTCAATAACCCACAGACTCTAACACCAGTTTTGATGGTAACAACAGCAGTACAGAGCATGCCGCTGCCTCCTAATGATAAGAGACTGCAGATGCCATTCAGTATCTTATAGTATGTATCAAAGCTTCCTATTACTAAAAATTATATAGTACAGATGTCAGCAGTTCACATATTGAGGAAGGATTATTTTATAATTAGATAATACTTATTTTATGGTGAAAATAATGCTTTTTGATGTGCTGCACCACTCTATCTGGCAATAAGAGACCAGGGAGCTATAAATGACATATTAATAAGCAGATGTAAGAAATGTCAGCTTAGTGATATAAAAGTACAGACCATTATACACAGTGAAGTAAGAGACATGGGGATTCCGGGAAGGATTTCTAGGTAACATCTATTATTATAATATTTTTATTATTTTTTTATCATATAATTTTATTACTATTATTATTTTTTATTAAATACTTTATTTTTTTCTTCAAGTTACATCTCAGTCACAAACCCTTCCCAATTCCCCCTCCCTGTCCCACCCTTCCACCCTCTTCCCCCCAACAGCTTCCCCTTTCAGTCCAACAAATATCATCTCATGAAGTAAGTCCCAACCACAGTTAACCTCCCTCCACTACTACCAGTTTACCCTCAACACCTTTCCTTTCCTCCATATCCACTTCTCCTCCATTTCCCTTCAGATAAAAGAAGTTCATCCAGGAACATATACCAAACTTGCCTTAACAAGTTGCAATAAGACTTGTTCTTTGAACTTGTGGGTATTTTTTTTCATTCATTCATTTTGATATGTTTTGTTGTTTGAAATGACTGATGTGGTAATCACACCAACCATGTTACTCACCTCTAGTTTACTATCATGAAATATTATTCACAGTTACCTTTCTTCTCTTAGAGCCTACCTTAAATTATAGATATTTGGCTTTGCATGTCAACATAATTCCTTTAGTTAGGGAGGGGTCCTTGTCCACCCATCTAACTATTTTAATATTTAATGAGCTCCATGCAAGTTTACTGCCTGAATGTATGAGGAACCAAAAAATGTTTATTTTAAATTTTTGAATGATGAGTCAGGAAATATTAAAATATTAGCACTTAACTAGGTTTTTTTTTTTCCCATTTACTTTTGTGAAATCCCAGGAATTGTCTGGCACTCATTCATCAATATTCAACTAATACCAAGTTTCCTTTGGAGTTAAAAATCACAAGATTAAAGGCAGAGATGATGAAGATTCAAAGAGTTTTTGTGTTAACACAAAAAATATTTTCAATGTTTTAAAATTTTAATGACTTGCCCAGGCCCCAGCTCTACCTGCAATGCCAGGGCCTGGCAGCTATTAGGGACCACCAAGTGAGCCCCCTCCCCAAGTCTCTTGCCTGCTGGATTGGACTAGGCAAATCCAACAGCAGTGCAGTCAGCCCTGTGCCCTCCATGTGCTATTTTCCAGGCCCCATTTCTACCTGCAATCCCAGATACTAGTAGCCTGCTCTACTTTCATTCACAGAGGCTGACAGCATTCAAGGACCACCAGAGGCTGGAAACCATTAGGAACTACCAGAGACTGGAAGCCATGAGGGATTACCTGCTCTCCCTGTATGCCTAGAGGCCAGCTGCCTCCCAGGAAAACCAGAGGTCTGTTGCTATCCAGGACTACCACCTCTGCTTGCAATTGTAGACGCCTACTCCCATCAAGGACCACCTGGCCTGCCAACACCAGGAACAACCAGATGCCTAAAAGATAGCATAAGAACACAAGCAAAAAACAAAAAAGGAAAAAGAAATCCAGGACCATATAGCACTACCATAACTCAGCTATTCTACTACAGGAAGCCCTGGATATCCTAACACAACAGAAACACTAGAAAACAACCTTAAATGGAATATTATGAAGATACTCAAAACCTTAAAAGAGGAAATAAATCTCTCAAAGTAATGTAGGGAAATACAATCAAACAAGGGAAGGAAATGAATAAATCCCTTAAAGAAATATAGGAAAATAAAATCTATCATGAGTAGAGAATGAATAAACCAGTTCAAGAAAATGGAAATAGAGGCAATAAAGAAAATTCAAACTGAGGCAATTCTGGAGATGGAAAACCTAGAAAACAGAACAGGAACTACCAAAACAAGTATAACCAACAGAATAGAAGAAGGAGAAGATTCTGATCTCAAAGGCTCAGAAAATATCTTCAACGAAATCATAGAAGAAAAGTCCCCTAACCTAAATAAAGAGATGCTGACAAACATATATGAATCTTACAGAAGAAAAATTGATTGGACCAAAAAAAAAAAAAGAAAAAGAAAGAAAATCTTCCCACCATATAATAATCAAAACACTAATGAAAAGCATCTTCAATAAAGGGTGTTGGTCTAACTGGATATCTGCATGTAGAAGAATGCAAATAGATCCATATTTATCACCCTGTACAAAACTTAAATCCAAGTGGATCAAACACCTTAACTTAAAACCACATACAATAAATGTAATAGAAAAGAAAGTAGGGAATTACCTTGAACTCATTGGTGTAGGAGACAACTTCCTGAACAGAACACCAACAGCTCAGGCACTAAGATCAACAATTAATAAGTGGGACCCTATGAAACTAAAAACTTCTTACAGCAAAAGACACTGTCAGTAGGACAAAATGGCGGCCTACAAATTGGGATATCATCTTCACCAACTCTACATTTAATAGAGGGCCAATACCAAAATATAAAAGAATTCAACAAATTAAACACAAATAAACCATATAATTCAAATAAAAAATGGTGTACAGAACTAAACAAAGAATTCTGAACAGAGGAATCTCTAAAGGCTCAGGAGCACTTAAAGAATTGCTTGATGTGCTTAGTCACCAGGGAAATGCAACTCAAAATGACTCTGAGTTTCCATCTTAGACCTCTCAGAATGGCTAAGATCAAAAACTGAAGTGACACCATATGTTGGCAAGGATGTGAAGAAAGGGTAACTGTTTTCCATTGCTGATGGGAGTGCAAACTTTTACAACTGCTTTGGAAATCAACTTTATGGTATATCAGAAAATTAGGAATAGTTCTTTCTCAAGACTCAGTTATACCACTCCTGGGCATATACCTAAAAGATGCTCCATCATGCCACAGGAACATTTGTTCCACTATGTTCATAGCAGCTTTATTTGTAATAGCCAGAACATGGAAAGAACATAGATGTCCCTCAGCCAAAGAATAGATAAAGAAAACGTGGTACATTTAAACAACAGAGTTATTAAACAACTCAGTTGTTAAAAACAAGATCATGACATTTGCAGGCAAATGGATGCAACTAAAAAAGAGGTTATCCAGACCCAGAAAGACAGAGGTGGTATGTTTTCACTTGTAAGTGTATATTATCCATATAGTACAGGATAATCATACTACAATCCACAGACCCCAAAAAAGCTAAGTTAAAAGGAGGGCTCAAGGGAGAATCCTTGAATCTCACTCAGAAGGGGACATAAAATAGATATCAGAAGTAGATGAGGAGAGGGAACTGGGTGGGAGTACAGGTGGGGTGGGAAAGGAGAGTAGAGATCAGGTGTGGGAATGTGATTGTGGGATGTGGTAATGCTGGGAGAGACAAAGGAAACTGATGGGCAGGCATCTCAGGGACAAGCTAGAGACCTGAGATGGGTCGTGCTCCTGGGAAGATATGGGGTGACTCTAGCTGAAGTTTATAGCAACAGTGGAAATAGAGACCAAAGTGGCCAACTCCTAATTCCAGGAATGTCTGCCAGTGAATGGGAGGGGGCATACCAACCCATGCACAAAAACTTTGACCAAAATTTACCCTGCCTACAGTATGTGTAGGGATAAGGATGGAACAGAGATTGAGGGAATGGTCAGAATTCAATG
Source organism: Lophiomys imhausi (assembly GCA_907164525.1). NCBI lineage: Eukaryota > Metazoa > Chordata > Mammalia > Rodentia > Muridae > Lophiomys > Lophiomys imhausi. The sequence continues at coordinate 1,746,409 of CAJQZJ010000382.1, read as the reverse complement.
ACTGGCCCAACTTGAAAGCCACCCCATGAGAGAGAGCCAACCCCTGACACTATTAATGATACTCTGATATCCTTACAGATAGGAATCTAGCATAGTTGTCCTCTGAGAGGCTACAACTAGCAATGAATTGAAACAGATGTTGAGGCCCACAGCCAAACATTAGAAGAGATCTGAGAGTTTTATGGAAGAGTTGGGGGAAGGACAGACACACCTGAAGGGGTCAAGAGCTAAACAAAAAGACCAACAGAATCAACTAATGTAGCCCCATGGGGGCTCACAGAGGCTGAACCAACAAACCAAGACCATGCATGGACTAGACTGGGTCCCCTACACTATGGGGCTTAATAGGTAGCTTGGTCTTCATGTAGGTCCCCTAGCAATTTGGGGGGGGGGGGTTGTCCCTGACATGGACTCTGTTGTCTACTGTTGAATCACTTTTCCCTAACTGGACTGCTTTGTCCTACTTCATTGGAAGAGCACTTACTGCTTCTGGGACATGAAGTGACAGGGAGGGTTGATAGACAGGAATCCCATTCTCTGAGAATAAGGGGAAGAAGGAATGGAGTCAGAGGGAGGGAGGGTGGCATTGGGAGGAGAGGAGAGAATGTGGTCTGAATGTAAAATGAATAAATAAATGAATAAGTTGAGATACATGATATATAAAATATAGTTTTGACTCAATTTGATGTTGGTTTGAAAAATATGTGATGTTAAATCTTAAAATAGATTCTCAATAACTATTTATTGCATCAGATAACATCAGATGACACCTTTGGGTGTCATCTATCAGATGTCTACATATCACATATTTCATAACATAGCAATATTGCAGTTATTATGTTGCAATGAAATAATTTTACAGTTGGGGGTCACAACAGCATGAGGGACTGTATTGAAAGGTCTTAGCATTAAGAAGATTGAGAGCCATTGGTTTATAGAATAAATTATTATAAAATTACTATCCATTCCAAAGCTGAGTTTCAATTAAAAATTTAAAACATTTCTCTAGAAATCTATTTCCCTGTAATAAAGTAAAAATTGGAATTTTAAATGACTAAGCTCTTTTTCTATGTCTTTGGGTTACTTAAATGAAGGACTGTACAGGCTTCATGCTGTCTTGGTCCTCACTTAAAATATCCTATTAGCTTGGGACTATGTGAATAATAAAGAACACATGTATTTGTGAAATGCAGGAAGGCAATATTCAGTTGATCAGAGAACACAGGCACACTAAACAGTGGGATGGTAGTTTTGATTAGCAATCTTTCTATCATATAATTCAGGTCTCTCTAAAAATGAGAATTATACTACTGCAAGTTTGGGGCTGCCTGGTTTTATATGACACAATTTTATTATCATTCAAAATCATTTGTTTGGGTGGTCACATACATCTACACTTCTGGAGCAGGTTTGTATACACGGGTAATGACAAAATGCTTGCAGACATATATTAAACTCCTTGCCTAAGAGAGAGTTTGGTTAATTTTTTTCAGTGTTTTCTTGTTTTGGTTATAGACTTAACTGAGTTGATGCTTACATTATATTAATTTATTCTTCTCCTTTGGTGAAGAGACATTGATATTCGTTTGAATCAAGGTGTATAGTTTTTCTCTCATTAGGCAGGTCTGACTAGGTTCGTTGAGATGACCAATTTATTTTGCCTAAGAAATATCCGGGTTTCATGTATATTGCATGAGCATCAGATAGAATTCTGTTGGCATAAGAAGTTGTTTACTACACTGTTCAAGAGAAGAAATTTTAATCTGAATCAAATCCTTATGATCAGACCTTTCCTTCATGTATATACTGACTAATCTCCATGTGATAATAAGCCTCCTACACCCATAAAAACAGAAGTAGTTGGTCTGAAAGTCAGAATGCAGTTTTCAAAATGCTTTTCTGCCTCTATTTCTTCTTCTCTTCTCTCTCTGCCTTCTTCACCCACTCTGACTCTGTCCCTTTCCTCTCTCTCTCTCTCTCTCTCTCTCTCTCTCTCTCTCTCTGCATGTGCATGCTGTTTCTCCTCCCATCTTGTATCCAATAAACCTTCCTTTATATATCTTTAAAAATGCTTTTCCTTTGATTCTTAAACTCAAGAAATAGAAAAATAAAAGTACACCTAAAAGATAAAAGGTTATGTGGATTGGTGGCTATAGAAATCTAAATTTTGTGTATTTTAAGTTTCTAATATGAAAAAACTAACAAATCTTATTTGTAACTAAGAAGATGAAATTATAATCTCTGCTTTCAATATGTATAACTTGTTATTTGTTTTTGGAAGTTCTGAAGTAACTATTGAATTTCATTTTGGTAAGCTTAGGCTGGAAGCAAAGGACAAAAATGGTAGCATGCTCTCTCTAAACTTCTTCTCAAACCAATTGATACCTACTCTTAGGTAACAATTAATAGATGTATGAAAGATGAGTTAACAGTGTAGACACTGGAAGAATGCCCCAGATGTCTCCAGTAATTCTTCTGTCTCCCACTATTTAAAGGAATTCATGGTCTTAGTAGTATAGGTACGATTGTCTTGTTTCCTACCTCTAACATAAAGAAACAATGCAATGAAAATGAGAAAGGAAGAGAACTTGACCAAAATTTGTGAGCTCAATTCAATGGGATTTTATTTTTAATTTTAAAGTCCTGCTATTTAGCAATGCAGGTAAATATAGAGGACAGTATGTTAATCAGAGAAGCCAAGCAATGAAAGATGCTGTGTGATCTCACTTATGTATAGATAAACACAGGTTGAACTCACAGGGGAAGCCTGGAACAGTACTTATTACGGCTAGTGTAAAACAAGTATGTGGAGAGGCTGGGTGATATTCATTTGTTTAATTGAAAATAGATTCTTTTCTCATGCAATACATCCCAATAACAGCTTTGTCACTCCTCACTCACTTTCACCTTTCCCTCAGTTCTACTCCTCCTCCATTTCTAGAAAAGAGCAGGTCTCCAAGAGGCAAAAAGTAAACATTACAAAACAAGATACAATAAGTGAAGGCAAGACATATAGAAGGTGGACAGGGAACTAATTAATAAGAAGAGCCTCAAGAGCAGTCACAAGAACAGAATATTTCTCAAGGTTACAGAACATAAATATTGGCAGGACATTCCAAATACCTAAATAATAATATATCATATATTTGAAATAGCAAAAACTTGATTTTGAAATAACAAAAACAAAAGGTAAGAAATTGAGTTAGTATATATGATATCTATATGGAGAAATTCCAGTATATACATTTTTCAAAACATCACATTTTATACAGTAGACTTAAATTTTTGTCAACTTCAAATAGGAAGAATGCAGCAAGGGAGAGAGACAAAATGAAGCAAGACAAGAGAAGGAAGGAGGAGAAAAATGGGCTGAATGATAATGCTATTACAATTGAATGTCTCAACTGTGTAACATACTAATCACATCAGTTAATTCTGTTGTTGTTCTAGAGGCTGGGCAGGCCAAGGTTGGTGGACAGCATGTAGAAGGGTCTTTGTTTTGTATCAGTCTAGAAGGGTAGAAAACAAGGAGTATCTGTGAAAGAGAGAAAATAGAGAAGGCTAGGCTCACCCCATATACTTTTGCTCTTATATTCCATTGGTACCATGAATGTATTCATGCAGTCAGTCTCATCTTTTTTAACGTCTCTTTTTTAATATCTCTTTCTTTTTAAAATTAATTAATTAATTTATTGCTTCAGGTTACATCTCTATCATAGTGTCCTCTTTCAACCCTTCCCAGTCCCACCCTCCCATCCTCTACCCCCTAACCCTTCCATCCTATAACCAACGCACCAAAGGGAACAGGAACATAGACCTTTTTTTTTTTTTAACATCTCTTTTTAACATCCCTACTTCTTTATACTATCTCAGTGACAAATTTCAAGTTGAGCTTTGGAAGAGAAATTTAGTTTATAGCAAATTTTTGAGTAAGTATGTTCTCTTTTATAAGCAAGAGGATTTCACAAAACAGTAACTGACAAAATACACACCAATCTTACTATTGTTTCTATAACCATTAATTTTAATTTCTATTAATACAGCATCCCTCAATACTGTTCATCTTATTTGTTTGTTGTATCTTTCTCAAAAGTACAGTTCAATGTAAATACTTCTAATAGGTGCTCATGTTGATGCAAATAACTGCTCTTTAATGAAACTCACAGCATGATCAAAATGACAAAAGGAGGAAACTAGAGGAGGGTGAATCAGGAAAGGGGTCTTTGGAAATTAGAAAGGAACATGACAGGGTAATGAGATTGACTATCATCGAAAACCCATCTCTCTCTCTCTCTCTCTCTCTCTATCTATCTATCATCTATCTATCTATCTCTAGCTATCATCTATCTATCTATGTGTCTGTCTATCTATCATCTATCTATCTATCAATATCTATTGAAATTTCATCTATTGAAATCATTCTATAGAAATTTCTAACATATAACTGTACGGTAAGGAATGGCATAAAATTGATCATATCTGTGTATGACTCTTACCCCACCATTTTGTTCCAATTATGCTAAAATTCATTTTTATTTATGTATATGTGTCTGTGCATATGTGCATAAATACCCATGGAGGCCAGAAGAGGCTGGAGGAGTCTGTGTAGCTGTAATAATAGGTGGTTATGAGTTAGAAACTCACTTTCAGTCCCTGGAAAGAGCAGCAGCAAGCTCTCACAACTTCTCATCCATCTTTTCAGCCCTGAAATTTTGCTTCAAAGAAAATATAGTGACTGACCTTCTTTCCAGGAAGTGCTAAAGCCTGTTTCTCATTTACTTTCCTTAAAATCTTCATTAAAATCGTGCATTTAGTTCTACATCTGTGTTGCTTCTATTAGTTTGATTAGCAATTTTATTTATAATTTACAGAGTCCTCACGCAGAGAGAAATAATACTGACAAAATTTAGCACTATTTAAGGTCTTAGCATGATATAATTTTATAGCAGTGTATTTATGCATTAAAATTCACTTTATCTCTAATCTCATTTAATTAAAAAGACAGAGTCCCCTTCAGCTTTATGAAATTTATGATACAAAGCACCTTTAATATGCTATATCTATTGAAATGAATTTTATTGAGTATTTTGATTATAAATTAGGAGAATGCTACATTAAATCCTTTCTGGAGCTAAGAATAAAAAGCTCCATTTATTTGCTGTTGTCTAGTGTTTTACAGCATGTTATATTTGTAATTGCCTTATTAAATGTTACACATTGTAGATGATAATCATGTTGCCCAGAGCTTTAAAATCATCAAAATATATAATGGCATTTTAAATTGTATCTACAAATGGGAATTTTTTTTATTTTTAGCTTTTTAATATTGTTTTCAAGTGAGTGTTGGAAATAGTCATAAGCTGTCCAGAAGAGAAATATAATCTCCACTAAGCACTTAGCAACTGCTCTTAATAAAAAATCATAGTCAACTCTTAGTGGAGCAGTGTGGACATTGTAGAACAGTTTTACATTAGAAAGAAACCATACATTGTGGATAGACAAATTAAGTATAGAGTTATGGACAATATAAAAACCTCAAAATATAACTTAGTCATATAGGGTTATTTTTCCATGGTTAAATTAGCACTGGAATATATCTGGGATATATTCCTTACACCTGGGCCTTCCAGGTTTCTATATGCTAAAATACTTGTATATATTTATATATACACACACAAGAATTTATATGTCTCTATATAACTGTATACCATATTGCTAAGGGTCTTCTTATGTCTTCAATAATCTTGGTTTCCTACTGATATTTTCTCACCTATATGACCTGAAGAGCTTTGCTTATGTATCACCCTCATTTCTGCTTAATTCATGTCCTTTCTCTATTCAGTCATTTCCTTTTTTTTTTTTTTTTTTTTGGTTTTTCATGACAGTGTGTGTGTGTGTGTGTGTGTGTGTGTGTCTGGCTGCCTTATTCACATTGTAGACCAGACTGGCCTTGAATTCACAGAGATCCACCTGCCTCTGCCTACTAATTGCTGGGATTAAAGGTGTGCGCCATCAAACCTGGCCCTCAGTCAGTTCTATGACTGCCAAAAACAAACTTTATTGTCTACCATTGTTCCAGTATCCCTTGATGTCCCATCTCTTGACAGCTACTTTCCTATGTACCTTCTTTCACATCAAAATACATCAAAATATGCACAGTTTTAATACTCTCCCTTCCTTTTTTATCAGCTCTGGAAACCAAAACAAGAACCTTGCCCACATCAGATAAGCACTCAACCAATGAAATACCTCCTCAGCTAAAGCCCACTCTTTTTTGATCTCTTGCAGTCACACACCTATGACCACAACGTCTGGCATTGTCCTTAAGGTCATCATCAGCACACATACCAATTTATTCCATAACTGTTTCTTGGCCTTCTTTTTATACCATATATCATCATTTTATACTTTGATCCACCTCTGTTGACAAACCTTGGGTCATTTTGAAGATGTAGTTCATTTTCAAAGTAGTTACATTTATTCATAATACTTGTGTTACATTGCAGATTAGTAGTTGCCTTGAAGTTCACATTTGGTATGTCGTGTGCCACCTCGTTCTCATGACCCACATGTGTACTGTCAAAATCATATTCATTCTTAGATTGTCTCATCCTCATATCTTTTACACTGTTGATATGAACAGTGTAATTTCTCATGTTAATAACTTTGTATCTATTTTATGTTATCAGGAATGATGTTCTATGGAATCTGTCTCTATGTCTTCTTATCCATCATCATCTTCCATTGTTCTGATCACCTGTTTTACTAAACATACATTTATTTGTGCAGATGTCTGTTCTTAATATCTTGGGTTTTTGTTGCTGTTTCACATCAATATATACTTTACTTGGATCTATTTACTGAAAACAAGTTTTTATCATATTGGAGCTTCATGATTGTCATAAATTGGGTGATTCAATCAAAATTAGTTGATAGTTGGAGTTTTGAATTTTCTTTGCAAATTGTTCAATCATGGTGTGAAACTCTGTTGATTCACAGAGGTAAAATAATGAACTATCCAGGGAAAACTCCACCCAGCAGTGACTCATGGTACCTGTTGCAGGTCAGTGGACCACCTTACCCTAGATGGGGTGCCATATCAAGCCCCAGTACAAGAGAAAGCTCTTGGCCCTCACGTGACTGACGAACTGAGAGATTATGATATGTGAGGGCCCATCTCATCTGAGAACAAGGATATTATTACTGAGAAGGGGAACAGTGAGGGAAGGAGAGTACTGAGAAGGTGAATAGTGAGAGAGGAAGGGAGGGAGGGTGGGGGAGAGATGGACGGGGGAAGGAAGGAAATTATGTTCAAGGGATAACTTGAAAAAACGAATTAATTTTTAAAAAGGGTGGCAACAAAGTTTTAAAACTTATAATGAAAATAAAATGCGATCCCCCCAAAAGGAGAATTCCCTGGTAAGTTCCAACCTAACACCCAGCTGGCAGATTCAGAAACCACACAGAGATAATCCCCACCCTGCTGGACACTCCCAGGTCTCACACAGACAATCCAATTATCTGGGAAAGGTTGGGACCCATGGAAGTGAAGTAATTCCACTGAAAAGCGCCCTCAGATCCCAGTCTGTGATGTCACAGGCCAGCTTCCAAGCCTCAGGAGCAGCAAGGCTATTGGAGATGAACTGCAGATTTACCCCCTACAGGAACCAACCCCCGGGCAAACTGTGAGATATTTGAAACTGTCCTATATCGAACTTTTGTACTAGTAAGGGCCCTTCCTGCAGGGAATCAGAGATTACTTGTGCACAGCTCGGCCACCTGAATTAATTAGGTCCCCACCTGGGAGGGGGGACTGAATGACTCACCTTAAAGGGGTGGAATAAGGCAACTCCTACACCACAGTGCCCCCTTTGGACCCAAGTCCAGAAGACAGAAAAAAAAAATTCCACATGGCCAGAGGCCCGAGACAAAAAAAAAAAAAAAGCGAAATGTCTCCAACAAAAGAAAGCAGCGCTATTCTGTCCAGCCCGAACCACCTCACCACAACTGAAACACATGAAAACGATGACAATTCTACATTATGGAAAGTGATAAAGTACCTTCAAGAAGAACTTAAAACAATGCAGGAATTCAGAGAAGCCACAATTCTACAAGTCAAAACAACTAATAACATCATTAAAGAGCTCCAAGTCAAGGTGACCCAGCTTGAACAGGAAAAGGATAAAGCAATGAAAGATATCCAGACAAAAACAAGCAAACTGGAGAAGGAAAAGTACAAAACGAACACTACCATTCAAGACATGAAAATAGAAATGGAAACAATAAAGAAAACACAGTCAGAGTTAAAAGAGGAAATGGAGAATCAAGAGAAGAGAACAGGAACTACGGATGTGAGTATGAAAAATAGGATGCAAGAGATGGAAGACAGGATCTCAGGCATGGAAGATTCAATGGAAGAAATCAGTACAACCTCCAAAGAAAATGAGAAGGCTAAAAAATCTCTCACCCACAACATCCAAGAAATCAAGGACTCAATGAAAAGAGGGAACCTAAGAATTTTAGGCATAGAGGAAAGAGAAGACTCCCGACTCCATGGTCCAGGAAATATCTTCAACAAAATCATAGAAGAAAACTTCCCAAACCTAAAGAAAGAGATGCCAGTAAAAATCCAAGAGGCTTACAGGACACCAAACAGATTAGATCAGAAAAGAAACTCCTCTCGCCACATAATAATAGAAACTCGAAATGTAGAGAACAAAGAAAGGATATTAAAAGCTGTAAGAGAAAAAGGCCAAGTCACATACAATGGCAGACCCATCAGAATCACACCTGACTTCTCCTCAGAAACTTTAAAAGCTAGAAGGGCCTGGACAGATGTCCTACAAGCCCTGAGAGAACATAGGTGCCCAGCCAGACTACTATATCCAGCAAAACTCTCTATCAACATAGATGGAGAAAACAAGATATTCCATGTCAAAATCAAATTCAAACAATATCTCCTCACAAACCCAGCCCTACAGAAGATCCTAGAAGGAAAATTCCAACACAGAGAAGATAACTACACCCAAGAAAACAGAGGAAATAGAAACCTCCACAGCAACTAAACAAAAGAGAAACACAAGACAGCCAGCTAAACCAAAATAATGGGAAATAACAACCCCTGGTCACTAATATCCATCAACATCAATGGACTCAACTCGCCAATAAAAAGACACAGACTTACAGACTGGATCCTTAAACAAGACCCATCTTTTTGCTGTATACAAGAAACACACCTCACTATTGAAGATAAACACTACCTCAGAGTAAAGGGCTGGGAAAAGGTTTTCCAAGCAAATGAACCCAGGAAACATGCTGGAGTAGCCACACTAATATCATATAGAAGAGACTTCCAATTGAAGTTAATAAAAAAAGACAGAGAAGGGCATTACGTAATCATTAAAGGAAATATACACCAAGAGGTCATCTCAATATTGAACATCTATGCCCCAAATACAAAGGCACCTACATTTATAAAAGAAACGCTTCTAAAACTTAAATCGCACATCGATCGAAACACTTTAATAGTGGGAGACTTCAACACCCCACTCACAACTATGGACAGATCATCGAGACAGAAGCCAAACAGAGAAATAATGAGTCTAACAGACATCATGAACCAAATGGATCTAACAGATATCTACAGAACGTTTCACCAAAACACAAAAGAATACACCTTCTTCTCAGCACCTCACAGAACTTACTCCAAAATCGACCTTATAGTTGGACACAAAGATAGCTTCAACAGATACAAGAAAATTGAAATAACCCCTTGTATCTGATCAGACCACCATGGAATAAAGCTGGACTTCAATAGCAAAAGAATCAACAGAAAGTCTACTCTCACATGGAAATTGAGCAACCCTTTACTAGAGGACAACTGGGTCAGGGAAGCAATAAAGAAGGAAATCAAAGACTTCTTAAAATCCAACGAAAATGAAGACACAACATACCCAAACCTATGGGACACAATGAAAGCTGTGCTACGAGGAAAGTTTATAGCACTAAGTGCCTTCAAAAAGAAAATTGTGACAGCTCATATTAGTGAATTAACAGCTAAACTGGGTGAATTGGAAAAAAAAGAAGCAAACACTCCCAAGAGGAGAAGAAGGCAGGAGATCATCAAACTTAGGGCTGAAATCAACAATTTAGAAACAAAAAGAACTATACAAAGAATTAATGAAACCAAGAGTTAGTTCTTCGAGAAAATGAACAAAATAGACAGACCCTTAGCCAAATTAACTAAAAGACAGAGGGAGAAAACACAAATCAACAAAATCAGAAATGAAAAGGGTGAAATAACAACAGACATTGAGGAAATCCAGAGAATATTTGGATCCTACTTTAAAAATCTATACTCCACCAAATTTGAAAACTTAAGTGAAATGGACAATTTTCTTGATAGATTCCACCTACTGAAGCTAAATCAAGATCAGATAAACAGATTAAACAGCCCTATAACCCCTAAGGAAATAGAAACAACCATTAAAAATCGCCCAAGCAAAAAAAGCCCAGGGCCAGATGGCTTTAGCACGAAATTCTACTGGACCTTCAAAGAGGAGCTAACACCAATACTTTTCAAACTCTTTCATAAAATAGAATCTGAAAGAACATTGCCAAACTCATTCTACGAGGCCACAATCACCCTGATTCCTAAACCACACAAAGACCCAACAAAGAAAGAGAACTTCAGACCAATCTCCCTCATGAACATAGATGCAAAAATACTTAATAAAATACTAGCAAACCGAATTCAAGAACACATCAAAAGTATCATACACCATGATCAAGTAGGCTTCATCCCAGGGATGCAGGTGTCCTTCCACATATGAAAATTTATCAACGTCATTCACCATATAAACAAGATGAAAGAAAAAAACACATGATAATCTCGCTAGATGCAGAAAAAGCATTTGACAAAATCCAACACCCCTTCATGATAAAAGTTCTGGAGAGAACGGGCATACAAGGGCTGTACCTAGAAATAATAAAGGCAATATACAGCAGGCCAGTGGCCAACATCAAATTAAATGGAGAGAAACTTGAAGCATTTCCTCTAAACTCAGGGACAGGACAAGGATGTCCACATTCACCATATCTCTTCAATATAGTACTTGAAGTTCTTGCTAGAGCAATAAGACAACTAAAGGACATCAAGTGGATAAACATAGGAAACAAAGAAGTCAATTATCCCTATTTGCAGATGATATGATAGTATACATAAGCGACCCCAAAAATTCCACCAGAGAACTCTTACAGCTGATAAACACCTTCAGCAAAGTGGCTGGATACAAAATTAATTCAAAAAAATCAGAAGCCCTTCTTAATACAACAAACAAATGGGCTAAGAAAGAAATAAGGGAAACAACCCCCTTCACAATAGCCACAAACAACATAAAATACCTGGGGGTAACTCTAACCAAGCAAGTAAAGGACCTGTACAACAAGAACTTCAAGCCCTTGAAGAAAGAAATGGAAGAGGCCTTTAGAAGAAGGAAAGATCTCCCATGCTCATGGATAGGTAGGATCAACATAATAAAAATGGCCATCCTACCAAAAGCAATATATAGATTCAATACAATTCCTATCAAAATACCAACACAATTTTTTATAGACTTGGAAAGAGCTAGTCTCAATTTCATATGGAACAACAAAAAGCCCAGAATCGCTAAATCAATCCTGTACAATAAAAAAACATCTGGAGGTATTACCATCCCAGATTTCAAGCTGTACTACAGAGCAATAGTTGTAAAAACAGCATGGTATTGGTATAGAAACAGACCAGTCGACCAATGGAATCGAATTGAAGATCCAGAAATAGACCCACACACTTATGGCCACCTAATTTTTGACAATGAAGCCAAAACGGCACAATGGAAGAAGGACAGAATCTTCAACAAATGGTGCTGGTCCAACTGGATGTCCATTTGTAAAAGAATGAAATTAGACCCATACTTATCACCTTGTACAAAACTTAAGTCCAAGTGGATCAAAGACCTTAACATAAGGCCAGTCACACTAAATCTACTAGAAGATAAAGTGGGAGAAACCCTCGAACTCATTGGCACAGGCGACAACTTCCTGAACAGAACACCAACAGCTCAGGACTTGAGATGAATAATTAATAAATGGGACCTCATGAAACTGAAAAGCGTCTGTAAGGCAAAGGACACTGTCATTCGAACAAAACGGCAGCCTACAGACTGGGAGAAAATCTTCAGCAACCCCACATCTGACAGAGGGCTAATATCCAAAATCTACAAAGAACTCAAGAAATTAAATGCCAAGAAACCAAATAATCCAATCAAAAAATGGGGGACAGAGCTAAATAGAGAATTCACAAAGGAGGAATCCCTAATGGCTGAGAGACACTTGAAGAAATGCACAACATCCTTAATCATCAGAGAAATGCAACTCAAGACGACTCTGAGATTCCATCTCACACCTGTCAGAATGGCTAGGATCAAAAACTCAAATGACAGCACATGCTGGCGAGGGTGTGGAGAAAGGGGTACCCTACTCCATTGCTGGTGGGAGTGCAGGCTTTTGCAACCACTATGGAGGTCAGTCTGTCGATATCTTAGAAAACTTGGTATAGCTCTGCCTCAGGACCCAGCCATACAACTTCTGGGTGTACACCCAAATGCCTCTTCACGGAATCATAAGGAAGTTTCCTCATCATATGTTTATAGCAGCCTTATTTGTAATAGCTAGAAACTGGAAACAACCCAGATGTCCCTCAACTGAAGAATGGGTTAAAAAACTGTGGTACATCTACACAATGGAATATTATTCAGCTATCAGGAACAATGAAATTATGCAATTTGCAGCCAAATGGATGGAACTAGAAAAGGTCATCCTGAGTGAACTAACCCAGACTCAGAAGGACACATATGGCATCTATTCACTTATAGTAGGGTTTTAGCTATATAGTAGAAGGTATCAATACTACAACTAACACACCAAAGGGAACTTGGACATAGACTTCTTATTTTTATTTTTTATTTATTTTTTATATATTAGTTATATTTTTTTCTATTTTTTAGCCTTTTCTATCTATTGTATGCTTATTGATTTGTTTGTTTAGTAGTTCTCTCTCCCGGGCAACGAGACACTTTTCACTGATGGGACTGCTTCGTACATCCCTAATGAATGAAGAGGCTCTTGGCCCTCATAAGATGTCTCAACTGAGATTGGGGACTGTTATATAAGGACACCCCACCCCAGAGAAATGCGATGGAAAGGTTAGGAGGTAAAGAAAAAAAATGAAATGTGATGTTTCGGCCTTTTACTACTAACTGTCATCAACTGTTTAGGATAATTAAGAAAAGGAAACTAATGGTTATGCAAGCCAGTCATTCTGTTAGGTACTATGACAGCCTATTATAGTTACTTGTTAAGCTAATCAGAAATAAACCGGCAAGAGACAAGCAACATCTGCTTACCCTAATAGAAGAGATAGATAGGGCCTCTTCAAAAACCTCAAGAGATCTGCAGAATATGGCATTCAAAGATGTTTTCGTAACTTTAGATTTTTTTATATCAAGACATATCAACTCCTGACAGCACCCCCTATTCTCCTCCAAGTAGAAGATGAGCATCGAAGAATCTCCAGTGGGAGATGATTGAATTAGTCGCAAGCCTTTCTCTTGGTAGGAAAAGCCCCTTTCTCCAACTGTAGACAGAATGCTGTCCAAAAAGGACAAAACCTGGAAGCAGGTAAGTCGACAGCCTAGCTCTGCCCAGACAGGGTAGGTAATTCCTTCATAACCCCTGCTCTACAATCAATATCTGTCAGAGAAGCTGGGCCAAAGGACTGAAGATCGATGCTGTAATGTATGGAAAGAAAATGGGAACTGTCCAGGCAGCCACTGGTATGTCATTTCTTAGTTTGGGGAGCTGCCGACCCTGTACTTCCTATAAAATCAGATATATTTATCCCTCTCAGGTCTCTGAGGTGATCGAAGGACAGATAGAGTCTCATAATTAAATTTTGAGTTGTTTAGGAGTCAAGAGAGTGTTATAGATCTAAGAAGATACTTTTAAAATTGTGTTGCAATTAGTATGAATGTTGAGTCAGATATAGAACTTTAAACTCATGGAGAAGGTTTGATAGTAGAATGTTAAAGTCAGGTACCAAATACATATGGACTGGTCATTGGGAATATACGTTAAGCCAAATAACCCTCATAACTGTGGCCTAATTACCTCTGTTGTACTGTATTGTATTTATTATTATAAGAGAAACAGCCATTTGTTGGACTGAAAGGGGAAACTGTAGGGGGAAATAAGATATACCTTAAATTTAAAAGAAAAAAAAAGGGAAGAAGATGGGGGGTTGAGGATGGGAGGGTGGGCCTGGAGGGGGAATAGGGAGGGGACTGAAATTAAGATGTAACTTGAAGAAATAAAATATAAAGGAAAAAAAAAGAAAATAAAGTGTAAATTTTTCAAATGATAATTTACCAAAGGCATACTTATCTTACTGGCTTGAAAGGAAAAAAGGTCTTAATCTCAAGTTAGAAAGTTAGACTGCAGGGTGCCACATAGCTCACATTCTCTTGGCTATCAGTGTATAAATTTGTTTCCAATATATAAAGGATAATTTCATTGTTTGGCTTTAAAAAGGCAGTTAAGAGGTTTAAAAAATTAGTAAGTAAATTAAGGGTTACTGCAGTTCAACCTGGTTTTCTAAACCTCGAAGAGCTGAAGTAATTTGGAGCTAAGAGCAGTGTTAGCTCATGCCTTTAACTCCAGACAGGAGTATTACTATAGAGTTAGTTGTCTTTTGAATTCTAGAGTTTCAAAGAACAGGGTGGTGATGGTGGACACTTTTAATCTCATCACTTGAGAGGCATATACACTTAATCTTAACGCAGTAGAGACAGAAACATGCAGATCTCTGAATTCAAGGCCAGCCAGACACAGAGCAAGCTCCAAATAGCGAACAACTTAGATCCAGGGTTGGTAGTGCATACCTTTAATCCCAACAATTGGGAGGCACATAGCTTTGACCCCAATACTTGGAAGGCAGAGGCAGGTACATAGGATTTGTAATGATTTAAGTTTAAAAGCTATTTGCAAAAGGCATGCTAAAATTCAAAGTGAATTGTCCTTTGTTATCCCAAAATATATACACTTAAGGGTATGTTTAGTTCCAAAATATCAAAAGAATTTTTTTAATCTCAATTGACAGATAATACTTTTTATATAAATTAAAGATGACAGCTGTTCAACCTGGTTTTACAAACCTCCAAGAGTTGAAAAAACTTAGAGCTAAGGTAAAATAATGCATGGTGTTAGCCCATGCCTTTACCTCCAGCAGAGACAGGAGGATCACTATAGAGTTAGTTGTGTTATAAATTCTAGAGTTACAAGAAACAGGGTGGTGATGGTACACGCCCTTAGTCCCATCATAGGGGAAGAATACACCCTTCATCCCAACACACTAGAGACAGAAACAGGCGGATCTCAGAGCTCAAGGTCAGCCTGATAAAAAACAAGCTCTAAACAGAGAAAAACTTTGATCCAGGGGTGGAGGAGCACATCTTTAATCCCATCAGTTGGGAACCACATGTCTTTGATCCCAAAACTTAGAATGCAGAGACAGGCACATAGGATTTGGAAGGATTTAAGTTTAAAAGCTACTTACAAAAGGCAGGCTGCAATTCAAACAAATTGTCCTTTGAGATCTCAAAATATATACATCAAAGGTTTGTTTAGCTCCAAAATATCAAAATAATTTCTTCTTTAATCCAGATTGAAAGGTAATACTTTATATATTGCCAAAAAACCAAATTTGCTCCAGGAAAAATATTACCTGACCCTCCCCCCTCTCCAAAAAAAGGTAATTGCCCACAGTGAGGATTAGGGCAGGGCTCTGTTCATATCTTTCCACGAGATTTAAAGCATCCATTCAAGGAATCCTGGGACAACTGGACAACGGAAACCTCAGCAGCACACAGATCAGACACCAAAGTAGAAGAGTGGCCCTGATGATCCAGCCTTGCAGACTTCCTCAATAGCAGTTTCCTCAAAAGTCTACAACCACAACAACTCAAAATCGCTAAGATCGTTCAGCTCCACAGACTGCTCCAGCCAGAACTTCAGTAAAGCTCTGAAGATCAGCTTCTGTCTATGAACTTCTTAGGACATCAAATAGCTGAGCACAAAAGGACTGAACATCAAATGATTCTATTAATATTTTTAACCATTTTTCCATTCTTATTTGGGCCCCAAACAGGTTTACTACATCCCAAATCAGCAGGAAGTCATTTTAAGAGAACAACGTCCCATCCCCAGAAGGTGGGGTGGGTGTTCCCCCCCCTTTGGTTATTTGATAAATAATAGAAAATTTTGTTATTTAGGGGAAAAGACTACAAGCTGTTAAATGGTCTTGTTAAATGGGTTTTGGAGGTTAGACCCAGGGACTTCTCTCTTTTTCTTTTCTGTATCCTTTCTCTCCTATGTAGGAGTGAACAGATTTGAGAAAAATGGGACATAGACATAGTATAGGAAAGTTCAAGAAAAAAGGACAGATTATTGAATATGGTCTTATGCCTTTGTATACTGATACAAAATTAATATTATATTTTGCTAAATTGGCATTAATCATTGTATATTAATTCAAAATTAAGATTGTATAGGGCTACATCAGTATTGATATTTGTATATTGATACAAAATTAAGATTATATTTGGCCACAATGGTATTGACCCTTGTATATTGATGTAAAATTAAGATTGTATTGGGCTACATCGGTATTGATCTTTGTATATTGATACAAAATTAAGATTATATTTGGCCACATTGGTATTGATCTTCGTATATTGATACAAAATTAAGGGTAACGCTTCTTAAAGGTATTGTTCCTAGTAATGCTTAAAAATGAAATGTCAAGTTCTGGCCTCTTGCTACCAACCGTCATAAACTGTTTAGGATAATTAAGAAATGGAAACTAATAGTCATGCAAACGTATCATTTTGTTAGTTAATATGACAGTCTATCACAGTTATTTTCTAAGCTACTCAGAAATCAAGTTGCTAAGAGACAAGTAATATTTGCTTATCTAAATATAAGAGATAGATAGGGCATCTTCAAAAACCTCAAGAGATCTGCAGAATATGGCATTCAAAGATGTTTTCTTAACTTAAGATTTTTTGATATCGAGACATGTCAGCTCCTGAGAGCACCCCCTATTCTACTCCAAGTAGAAGATGAGCATCGAAGAATCTCCAGTGGGAGATGATTGAATTGGTGGTAAGCCGTTCTCTTGACAAGAAAAACCCCTTGCTTCAACTGTAGACAGACTTCTGTCCAAAAAGGACAAAACTTGGAAGCAGGTAAGTCGACAGCCTAGCTCTGCCAAGACAGGGTAGGTAAGTCCTTCATAATTCCTGCTCTACAATCAATGTCTGTCAGAGAAACAGGGCCAAATGGCTGAAGATTGATGCTGTAATGTATGGAGAGAAAATGGGAACTGTCCAGGCGCAGCCACTGGTATGTCATTTCTTAGTTTTGGAAGCTGCAGGCCCTGCACTTCCTATATAATCAGATATATTTATCCCTCTCAGGTCTTTGAGGTGGTTGAAGAATAGATAGCTAGAGTCTCATAGTTAAATTTTGAGTTGTTTAGGAATCAAGAGGGTGTTCTGGATCTAAGAAGATATTTTTAAAATTGTGAGGCAAGTTAGTATGAAAGCTGAGTTAGATATAGAACTTTAAACTCATGGAGATGGTTAGATAGTAGAATGTTATAGTCAGGTGCCAAATACATATGGACTGGACATTGGGAATGTATGCTAAGCCATATAACTCTTCTAATTGTGGCCTATTTATTTCTGTTGTTTTGTATTGTATTTATAGTTATAAGAAAAAGAACCATTTGTTGGACTGAAAGGGAGAGCTGTTGGGGGGAAAAAGAAATACCTTAAACTAAAAAAAAAAATGGGAAGAGTATGGGGGGGTTGAGGGGGAGGATGGTGGAAGGGTGGGACCTGAGGGGGGAGTAGGGAGGGGATTGTGATTGAGATGTAACTTGAAGAAATAAAAAAAAATAAATTATTATAAAAAAAAACCCTCAATTTGCTCTAGGAAAGATATCACCTGCCTCTACCCCCCCAAGAAAAAATTGTGCCACAGAGTTAAGATTAGGACAGGGTTCTGTTCTTATCTTTCCAGGAAATTAAAAACATCCATCTAAGGCATCCAGGGACAACTGCATAACTGAAACCTCTCAAGAAAAGGAATCAGACACCAAAGAAAACAAGCAGCCCAGATGATCTAGCTTCCTAAACTTCCTCAATAGCTGTTTCCTCAAAAATCTTCAAATAGAACAACTCAAAATGGCTAACTAAGATGGTTTAGCCCCAAAGACTGTTCCATCCAGGACTTCAGTAAAGTCCTTGTAGTTCAGACTCTGACTACAAACTTCTTAGGACATTTCAATAGCTGAGCACAAAAGGACTCAACATAAAACGTTACTATTAACTTGCTTAACCATTTTTCCCTTCTTATTTGTTCTTATTTGGGTCCCAAACAGGATTCCTATTCCTAATCAGCAGGAAATAATTTTAAGAGTGTGGGGTCCCAATCCCAGAAGGTGGGGTTGTAAGAAGATAGGTTAATATAAATTAGATTTAATAAATATGTAGAGGTGTCTAATACAGTCTCTTAATTCAGGGCATGAAGATCAACTTGAATGTGGGCAATTAGCTTATTATCTTATGGACTAAAAACAAGGAAGAAGTCAGGTGAAACAAGGGGAGTCTCTGTGGACTAAAAACAAGAAGAAAATCAAGTGAAACAAAGGAAGACCTTCTGGACTAAAAACAAGGTTTATGGCCTGGCATTGTTTTTAGCTGCTAAGTGGGCAGATCCCAGATTAAGCTGAAGCAGGTAGAACAAGCAGAGATCTAATTTAAGGACAAGTGGATGGAGCCAAGGGGGCTGCATGCTAGAGAGCTACATTCTAGAGAGCTCTGATGTCAGCGAGTCCTTATGCTAGAAAGGACAATGAGTAGTTTGTATCCTCTGATGGAGAAAGTGCTGGTGGACTGATGGGCAGATCTGCCTGAAGCAGAAAGAAGCTGGTGAGCAGAGAAAGCCTCAGCAAAACAGCAAAAGGCCAGCTTTTGCCTAGTGGGGTTTGACCTGTCTGAACAGCAGCCTGAACGAAACTGTGACCAGCTTTAAAGACTGAGGCAGAGCGGAAGAGTTGCTGATAAGAAAGAAATAAGTTGGCCTACAGATGGCTGAGGTCTCCCAGAGAGAAGAAACCTCAAGCCTTATTTAAGGTGATACCGCCATAGCCAATTTACCCTGACAAATCTACATCTGAGATATTTCAGAAGAAAGACTGCTAAGTGCATTAAAGGGTTTACCACAGAGATTGTGTTCCTGACAACTGAAGACCTGCCCCAGAGACTGTATCCTTCTAAAAGGTTATGAAAAGAGTTGTAATAGTTATCAATAGGTTTAGTGGTTAGGTAATAGGGGTTGTAGTCATTTGTAGGGTTAGTAGTTAAGTAAGTGTTTATATTTGTTATATGTTATAAGTGAATATAGTTTATTAATAAATAAGTGTTTAATAATTCTAAAAAGTTTGGTTTCACAGGGTGAGTGATTTTTCCCTGCCTTTGATCATTTGATGGGTTATAGATGTTTGTTTTTATTTGGGGGTTTGGTTATAAGTTGTTAAATGGCCTTGCTAAATAGGCTTCTTTGGAAGTTAGACGTAGGGATTTCTCTTTTTCTTTTCTCTATTTTTTCTTTCTGCCCTATGTAGGGGGGAAAAGACTTTTAAAAATGGAATATAGACATAATATAAGAACAATAAAGAAAAGGGGACAGATTATTGAATATGCTCTTATATCTTTGTATATTGATACAAAATTAAGGTTAACCCTTTTTAAGGCATTGTACTTAGGTAATACTTAAAAATGCAATGTGAAATTTTGGCCTTTTGACAGCAACTGTCACAAACTGTTTAGGATAATTAAGAGATGCAAACTAATAGTCATTTAAACATGTCATTTTGTTAGGTACTAGCATAGTTTATCACAGAGGTTTTCTAACTTAACCAGAAATCAAGTTGCTAAGAACAAGCAACATTTGCTTGGCGTGGTGGCACATGCCTTTAAACCCAGGCAACCAGTTGTCTGTCATTTCTTAGTTTAGAGCTCAATTCTCTAAATAATGAACATGGAAAGAAGAAAGACCTCTTTAACTATTGTTTTCAATGAACTGCACTCTGAATAAGTAGAGAAAAACAGATCTGCTTCAGGAATTGAGATTCCAACATGGTTCTCAACCTGTGGGTCCTGACCCACAGGCATCAGGCTATTGGAATATATAGATATTTACATCACAGTTCATAACAGTAGCAAATTACAGTTATGAAGTAGTCACAAAAAATATTTTTATGGTTGGGAGTCACCACAACATGAGGAACTGTATTAGAGTTACAGAGTTAGCAAGGCTGAGAACCACTGCTCTAGAAGAAAGAGAAATGATAGCTTTGTTCTTATTTTAGTGTTCTGAGGACTCTGAAAATACTGGTGGAATATTCCAACTTCTTTGAAAAATGTGATTGAATAAAGAGAGTGAGCTGGAAGAAATAATAAATGCTGGACCTCAGAATAATCACTACACTAAATTAACATTATGAGCTATTTTCAAATTTACAGTGAGATTAACTACCTATACCTATAGCACACAAAAGAAAATCAAACACCAGGATGTTAGACACTCTGATTCTACCAATAGGTTGGCATACATTTGAGCCTTTGTTCCTCCACTCTGAATAAACTATCCTGGATAAAGTTAAACAATAATGACAAGATGACTAATCAATGTGAAAATCAATTAGTTAGGGCCGCCAGACATAAATACCACACATTAGAACCAGAGTGAAGTTCTTGGGTTTTCTTTTTATTTTCTATATGTATTTAGGAGTGATCTGTAACTAAAAGTTTACAATAGATTTAAACCTTAATAGAGCAACAACAACAACAAACAAACAAAAACCCCAAACCAAACCAAAACAAACCAAAAATCAAACAAAAAAAAAATACCTTCTCTAGTGAGAGGATTGGCAAGAAAGAAAGGAACCACAGATTTGCCAGGAGCTTCCAAGTGAAGATCAAAATTAAGAATATCTCTTGTGTAGTTATGCTGACATCTGTATTGTGCCAATTATATTTTAGCCAGGCTTTCTGTGGTAGAATAAATATCCATTCCTAGTCTGTACAGTACTTCCCATTGGGAGTTTCCAGGGTGTCCCAGTAATGCAGGAGTTATGCGTATCCATAGTTATTCTGTAGCCTCAGAGGAAGCAGAAGGCTAATGAGCACCACACTGTGTTGTAAGGACATGGAAAACTTACCTCTCATTGGAGCTATAGCAGAAAACTAGGTCCAAACATTAATCTTAAATAAAATGGCTAACTGACAAAACAAGATATTTAAATAGACTCAAGAATTTACAAACATTGGAAACATCTTCAGAATATAAAGAATATTAATTACAAGATAGTTAAATATGTAGATATTTGGAGGAATGTTCATACTCGTTTCTACAGTAGCCATGCTAAATTACATTTCTTTCAATAGTGCATAACATTTCTGATTCCCGTATCCAGCCTTAAAAGCCCTTAAATGTTGTTTCTTGTTTTATTCATTACAGCCTTTTAGACTGAGAAGATATGGAATCCCAGTGCAGTTTTGATTTATATTTCTCTATCGGGTAAAAATATTGGATAGATAGTTACTAGTCAGTTATACTTCTTCATTTGAAAAGTTTAAAATGAATTTTCAATTCATTTTTCAAATACTAATTGGAATATTTTAACTTTTGATATTTATCTGCTTAGTTTCTAGATATTCTGGATATTCACTTTTCTTAGGTGAATATCTGGTGAAAATTTTCTCACATTCTGTTTTTCATCTATTCATTTGTTTCATTATTTCTTTTGTTGTAAAAAATTTTAAAGTTATTTTGTTTATGTATTATACATAAACATTAATTTACATTGTATATATAATTATTATGGTTGTAGAAACATTTTTTGTTAGATTTTTTATTTTAAAAGAAGGGGGTATGTTAGGAGAGTTAGATTAATATAAATTAAATTTAGTAAATATCTAGGGGCTTCTGATACAGTCTCCTAATATAGAGCATGAAGATCAACTTGGCTGTGGGCAATTGGTGTAGCAGCATATGGATTAAAAACAGGTTTTATGTCCTGGCATTGTTTTCAGCTGCTAATACCCTTACAAAATGGGCAGAGCCCA
This sequence comes from Lophiomys imhausi, assembly GCA_907164525.1. NCBI lineage: Eukaryota > Metazoa > Chordata > Mammalia > Rodentia > Muridae > Lophiomys > Lophiomys imhausi. The sequence continues at coordinate 1,724,117 of CAJQZJ010000382.1, read as the reverse complement.
GATTAGGGTGAAGCCTGGTGATATAAGGAGAGACTCTATTTAAGGACCAAGTGGGTGGAGCCCGAGAGTTCCCATGCTAGAGAGTTCCCACACCAGAGATGAGGAGATGCAAGACAGCTTGTATCATCTGATGGAGAAAATGCTGGTGGACCGGAAAGCTGATCTCAAACAGAGCTGAAAAATTATGACCAGCTCTCCCTGAGGCACAAAGAAGCTAGTGAGCAGAGTAGGCCACACCAAAGTAGGTAAAAGCCAAGGTCTAAATCCTGTGGCACAGCTTTTGCCTAGAGGGGTGCCAACAATTTAAACAGTGGCCTGAATGGAACTGTGGGCCAGCCTCAAAGACTGAGGCTGAGTGTCTGAGTTGCTAACACAAACTGAATAAGTTGGGGCATGGACAGCTGAGGTCTTTCAGAGAGAAGAAAACCTCAAGTCTCATTGAAGGCGAAGCTGCCATAGCCAATTTATCCTAAAGGACCTACATCTGAGATATTCCGAAGAAAGACTGTTGACTAAGTATCTTAAAGGATCTAATCCTGCCTGAGGTGTTCCTGACAACTGAGTACCTGCCCCAGAGACTGTATCCTTCTAAAAGGTTAGGATTAGTTGTTAGATAATAGTTGTTAGAGGTATTAATAGGTTTAGTTGTTAGATAATTTGGGTTATAGTCATTCTTAGGGTTAGTAGTTAGGTAATTATCTCTATATTTGTTATAAGTGCTTATAGTCATTAATAAATATATTGATTAATTTAAAAAAGAAGCTTTTCAATTTTTGCAATCCAATTTGTCAATTGGAGTGGTATTTCCTGAATTATGCAAGTCTTACTCAGAAAATCATTGCCTTTCCTCACATCTTGAAGTGTTGCACTATGTCTTTGTCAAGTAGTTCCAATTTTTTTAAGCTAAATTAAGACACTTGATCACTTTTTGTTAGTTTGTACAGGGTGAGAAGTATGAATTTGGATTCATTTAATTTTAGAATATAGTTTTCATTTATATCATCTGCATATGTTTTGGAGATCTTTCCAAATAACTATATGGCTGTGTCTGTGTAGTTTTATTTCTGGGACTTCTATTCTATTAATTGGTCTGTTTCAGTTTTTATGGTAATTGCATCTACTATTTTTGAGATATCTCCGAAGCATAACTTGAAGTCAGCTCTTGTGATGCATCAAACTTTTCCTTTTTCTTTCTTTCTTACGTCCCCCCCCCCTCAGGATTGCTTTTGCTATTCAAGGTTTTGTGTTTCCATATTCATAATAGGATTGTTTCACCTAACTCTTGGAAGAATTCAATCATAATTTTGATGGGAACTGTATTGAACCTTTAGACCCTTGCAATATGGCCATTTGAGCAATATTAATTCTACTGACCCTTGACTATGGAGAGACATTTCCTCTGCTACTGTTTTCAGTTTTTTTCCTAGGTATTTTACAGTTTTCATTGAAGAAGTCTTTATGTTATGCATAATCCTAGATATGTTAACTGGCGCAGTGGGTATGTGAGTTATAATTTTTAAAATATTTTTTAGTGAATTTATCATATAGAAAAGCTTCTGATTTCTGCATGTTGATTTTGTTTGCTGCTTGTTTGCTAAAATAATTTGTCATATTTAACAGTATTCTGAGGGAATCTTTGCAGTAATTACAAGATCATATCACGTTCAGTTAAGGATGATTTGACTCCTTTCTTGTTTATTTACAGTGTTACTTCTTTCCTTTATCTCACAGCTTCTCCTATGTGCACAAGGAAAATATTGAATGAAAACTGAGAGAATAGATGAACTTCCTCACTCTATTCAGTGAGTTGTAGGCTTATAATTCCTTTATTGAGTTGGTGGGTAAGTGTTCTCATTCTAATGTCCACAGGGCTTTTATCATGAAGACAGGTTGAATTTAAATTAAAAAATAAAACTATTATATCACCTAACTATTTCAAACCTTAGCATGCCCAGGTATAGAATCTGCACAAATGTCTACTTAAAAGACAAATGGATTGTGGCCTAAAAAACAAAATGAAACAAAAAGACAAATGGATAAAAAATATACATACATATATACATATATATATATGATATACACATACCATATTATATTAAGAAAAAAGAACAAATTCATATTTTTTTAAAAAAACTTGGAATTGCATATTGTCATAAACAAACTAAATCAAACTTAGAATGAAAGCTGCATATGTTTTCTCTTATATGTGGAATCTAGTGGGTGAGAAAGACATGGAAATTGAAAGTAAACAATTAAAAGAAAACTCTCAGCAGAAAAGAGGATACAAGAAATAGATTACTAAGGAAGGAGACTACAATCAGCATTTTATATATATATATATATATTCACTAAAGTATCACAGGGCAACATGATATTTTGCAAAATTAATATATCCTAATTAAAACAATGCAAAACTCACATACTTAATCAAATAAAACATGACTTTGAAAGAGAAAAAAATGCATTCAAAATGAAGCATATATTGAAATTATCTGTAAAATCTTAGAAGGGCTACAGTAGAAATATACAAATATTAAAAAAATAAAAAATAAAAAGTCTATGTAAAAGTTCCCTTTGGTGTGTTAGTTGTAGTACCGATATCCCCTACTATATAGCTAAAATCCTACTATAAGTGAATAGATGCCATATGCATCCTTCTGAGTCTGGGTTAGCTCACTCAGGATGAGCTTTTCTAGTTCCATCCATTTGGCTGCAAATTGCATAAATTCATTGTTCCTGATAGCTGAATAATATTCCATTGTGTAGATGTTTATTTTTTTCTATTTTTTTCCTTTTTTATTTGTTTCTCTGCTTATTTGTTTGTTTGTTTTTTAGTTCTCTCTCCTGGGCAATGAGACACTTTTCACTGGTGGTACTGCCTCGTAGACCCCCAATGAATGAGGAAGTTCTTGGCCCTCATACGACCTCTGAACTGAGATGAGGGACTGTTATATAGGGACACCCCACCCCAGAGAAATGGGATGGAAGGGTTAGGGCGTAAAGAAAAAAAAATGAAATGTGAAGTTTCGGCCTTTTACTACTAATTGTCATAAACTGTTTAGGATAATTAAGAAATGCAAACTAATAGTTATGCAAGCCAGTCATTTTGTTAGGTACTATGACAGCCTATTATAGTTATTTTCTAAGCTAATCAGAAATAAAGCTGCTAAGAGACAAGCAACATCTGCTTATCCTAATATAAGAGATAGATAGGGCTTCTTCAAAAACCTCAAGAGATCTGCACAATATGGCATTCAAAGATGTTTTCTTAACTTTAGATGTTTTTTATATCGAGACATATCAACTCCTGACAGCACCCCTATTCTACTCCAAATAGAAGATGAGCATCGAAGAATCTCCATTGGGAGATGATTGAATTAGTCGCAAGCATATCTCTTGGCAGGAAAAACACCTTGCTCCAACTGTAGACAGAATGCTGTCCAAAAGGACAAAACTTGGAAGCAGGTAAGTCGACAGCCTAGCTCTGCCAAGACAGGGTAGGCAAGTCCTTCATAACCCCAGCTCTACAATAAATGTCTGTCAGAGAATCGGGGCCAAACGACTGAAGATTGATGCTGTAATGTATGGAGAGAAAATGGGAACTGCCCAGGCAGCCACTGCTATGTCATTTCTTAGTTTTGGAAGCTGCAGGCCGTGTACTTCCTATAAAATCAGATATATTTATCCCTCTCATGTCTCTGAGGTGGTTGAAGAATAGATAGCTTGAGTCTCATAACTACATTTTGAGTTGTTTAGGAGTCCAGAGAGTGTTATAGATCTAGGATGATGCTTTTAAAATTGTGTTGCAAGTTAGTATGAATGTTGAGTTAGATATAGAACTTTAAACTCATGGAGATGGTTAGATAGTAGAATGTTAAACTCAGGTACCAAATACATATGGACTGGACATTGGGAATGTATGCTAAGCCATATAACCCTCATAACTGTGGCCTCATTACCTCTGTTGTTTTGTATTGTATCTATTATTATAAGAGAAAGAACCATTTCTTGGACTGAAAGGGGGAACTGTTGGGGGAAATAAGATATACCTTAAACTTAAAAGAAAAAAAAAAGGGAAGAGAATGGGGGGTTGAGGGTGGGAGGGTGGGACTGGAGGGGGGAGTAGGGAGGTGAATGCGATTGAGATGTAACTTGAATAAATAAAAAACAAATAATTAAAATAAATAAATAAACAAATATTATGAATCATCTTTAAAAATAAAAAAATCTCTGTCGACAAAATTTGTTTTGGAAATTGTCAAATGGCAAGTATAGAAATGAAAAGCATAATAAAATGAAATATTTCTTTGATGGACTCAGTAGTAAAACAGGCAGAGACTTAACTCAATTATTATAAGGTATGCTGACAGACTCTAACAGTCTCAACAAGAGAGAGAAAATATCTGAAGGTATTTAAACTTTGACTATTTGGTTTATGGAACAAAATCAGAAGAATGAATATGGATATCATCATAGCTTTCGGTATTGATCTTTGTATATTGATACAAAATTAAGGGTAATGCTTCTTAAAGGTATTGTTCCTAGTAATGCTTAAAAATGAAATGTCAAGTTTTGGCCTCTTGCTACCAACCATCATAAACTGTTTAGGATAATTAAGAAATGGAAACTAATAGTCATGCAAACGTGTCATTTTGTTAGTTACTATGACAGTCTATCACAGTTATTTTCTAAGCTACTCAGAAATCAAGTTGCTAAGAGACAAGCAATATTTGCTTATCTAAATATAAGAGATAGGGCATCTTCAAAAACCTCAAGAGATCTGCAGAATATGGCATTCAAAGATGTTTTCTTAACTTAAGATTTTTTGATATCGAGACATGTCAGCTCCTGAGAGCACCCCCTATTCTACTCCAAGTAGAAGATGAGCATCAAAGAATCTCCAGTGGGAGATGATTGAATTGGTGGTAAGCCTTTCTCTTGGCAAGAAAAACTCCTTGCTTCAACTGTAGACAGACTCTGTCCAAAAAGGACAAAACTTGGAAGCAGGTAAGTCGACAGCCTAGCTCTGCCAAGACAGGGTAGGTAAGTCCTTCATAATTCCTGCTCTTCAATCAATGTCTGTCAGAGAAACAGGGCCAAATGGCTGAAGATTGATGCTGTAATGTATGGAGAGAAAATGGGAACTGTCCAGGCAGCCACTGGTATGTCATTTCTTAGTTTTGGAAGCTGCAGGCCCTGCACTTCCTATATAATCAGATATATTTATCCCTCTCAGGTCTTTGAGGTGGTTGAAGAATAGATAGCTAGAGTCTCATAGTTAAATTTTGAGTTGTTTAGGAATCAAGAGGGTGTTCTGGATCTAAGAAGATATTTTTAAAATTATGAGGCAAGTTAGTATGAAAGCTGAGTTAGATATAGAACTTTAAACTCATGGAAATGGTTAGATAGTAGAATGTTAAAGTCAGGTGCCAAATACATATGGACTGGACATTGGGAATGTATGCTAAGCCATATAACTCTTCTAATTGTGGCCTATTTATTTCTGTTGTTTTGTATTGTATTTATAGTTATAAGAAAAAGAACCATTTGTTGGACTGAAAGGGAGAGCTGTTGGGGGAAAAAAGAAATACCTTAAACTAAAAAAAAAAAAAAAAATGGGAAGAGGATGGGGGGTTGAGGGGGAGGAGGGTGGAAGGGTGGGACTGGAGGGGGGAGTAGGGAGGGGATTGTGATTGAGATGTAACTTTAAGAAATAAAAAATAAATTATTATAAAAAAATAGAAAAATGGAACTTGAAAAAAAAGAAAAAGCAGGGATAGAATGTATGACCAGAAAAAGCATAATTTCATCAATGGCTTGATTTCTTGACTATCTGATGATATAAATTCAGAATGCACTTCATAGAACTTTTTTCTTAGCTTTTGAATGTTGATCTACTCCCCAGGTAGAGAAACACATTATGGTACTGTCTCATGTGCTAGATAGTGAGTCATTCTACAGCTGTCATTCACCTTGTAATCACAAGGATTAGAACTCAATACTCGCAGTTCCCTGTATTGATGTGTTCTATAGATTAGAGTACCAGGTGTGTTTTAAATTTAGGATATTTTCAATTTGTTTCATGCTGAGAAAGAAGATGGGTCCATAAACATCTGTACCATAAACACCAAATAAATGCTTTCCAAAGTTAGTAAAAAATATAGCCTGTTCACAATAAGAACAGAGTGAAAGGAACGCATACCAAGTCCCATCCTCTTTTGAGAACTGAGAGCAAAGTGAAAATGATCCTGTGATAAACAGCACATTACTTTCAAAACAGACAGAAGGACATCTCAGACTACAGAGGCAGAGAGAGGGAAAATGGAACTTTTGAAATGCTTAAACTAAGAACTGTTACTATCAAATCTGGGTCTGGTGAAACCTCCATTGTAAATGAAAAATAAAAATATTCTGAGAAGAAATACAATCAAGATAACTTTTCAGCAGACCTAACTTTAAGGGCAGCTTAATGTGTGCTTTTCAGAACAGAAAGAAAGAATAATAAAAAGTGCTTGGAATTTTCAAATGGAAAGAAAGCCATATTGCATAAAAGTAGTGGTGATTACATTAGAGTAAACTTCAAATGAAATATTTTCAATTGCATTTGATGACTCCAATAAAGCTTCAATCATTTGATATAGAATGCCAACACATTAATCAATGGAGTAGAAATAAAGGCAGTTTTATTTTAACTGAGACGGTAGGGTATTTCAAATGTCAGGTCTCAACATTTATTTGAAGTGGTAAAATGAGAGCCATAGGCTCTTATGACTGACAAGTGAATGCTGAAAATCTAACACTACAAAACTCTATTTAAATTATATACTTAATAAGAAACACTTCTATTTAAAGTATATATAAACTAACTTTGAGAATTTTAGGAATGAGAAACAGCAAATAAGCACCAAAATTCTTTTGTTTGTTTGTTCACTTGTTCTTTTAGTGGCAAAGACCTTATCAAAACACAGACATCAACAGTGTAAATTTAAAAAATAGACACGCACACACACACACACACACACACACACACACACACACACACAC
>CAJQZJ010000382.1:1679972-1717063 GCA_907164525.1 Lophiomys imhausi | reverse complement strand
CACACACACACACACACACACACACACACACACACACACACACTTGCAATCCAACTATGTGATAACTCAAACACTTAAACATGACATAAATGAGCTGAATGGAAAAGAACAAAAATATATTATGCAGACATTTCCAAAATTAAAATTACAATCAGAATGTCATAAAAATAGAGACAGAATAAAGCAAATGACTAGGAAACAGTGGTTTTGCATAGCAATGAAAGGATCAAGTCATCATTACAAGTAGTCTTCTCGGCTCCATTGTCAGCAAACAAGAGAATTTCAAAATGCATCAAAACATTGACAAATAGAAATAAGTAGAAAATCAATCACTGCAGTTAAATATTTTAATTGCCTACTCTGAGAAATTAAATGGAATTTGAGAGAAAAATTAGCCAATGATACAGAATTCATCCAATCAGTGATGAGAATCTAATGGAATAAAAGAGTACGTTGCAGTGATTATATAAATATCTCTGCATTTTTCTATGGCAAAACTACAGTAATACAAAATTATACAGAAGATCACACACATGAGTCTAATAAAAGAAAAAGAAAAAACTGATTACTGAGATCTGAATTCAGTCTGTGCCTTGTGACAATATCAAGGTTCAAGGTTAATAGTGTATTATAGGCAAAATACTAATATTAGAGAAAGTTGGGTAAGGAGTTTAGGCTTATGGGATCTCCTTAAAATTGTCTTTGAAACTTTCTATAAATATATAATGCTTCAAACTAAAATCATTTTTGAGAGAAAGGAAAATATAATATGGTACAGAATATGTATAAAATTGTGTTTGGAACTCAGTCTAACTCTTTGCCTCTACTGGTTATGATCATCAAAAATTAAATGAAATATCAGGATAGCATATTATTTTTTCTCCAATAACTCTTCCCATGGAATTACTGCATAAACATTCAGACATCTATAAACAGAGAGAGGAAAAAGTCCTGAAAGTCACTCTGTCATGAATCTCAATACCATCAATAGATATTTCCATTTTCCCAATCTTCATCGAGGCAATGTATCCATGAAGTATTGATCCTTTGATAATTAATGGTTTCTAAAACAAATCATAATAATTCAAAATATTGGAGTGTAGCAAGACAGCCTCACAGATGCTGTGGAAACTACCACAGACAGCAGGGCTTTTATCTCTATAGATGACAGCAATGTGCAACTTTTGGACCTCATAAAAGAAACAGAGCTTAAATCCCAAGGTCGTGTAGAGCTTTAGCCACAAGTGAACGGAAGATGTCTGCGTCCTTCATTTTAAAAATAAATAATACCGTGCCTTCTCTGGGTTTTGTATTTCTTTACTCACCCTTCACATACAAAAATGTAATTTATTTAAGGTCCTTGCTGATGGTTTACTTAGGGTTAATGTGCTTTTCTGACATATAGGTTTGGTTACTAGATAAGCACACTTTCTTGTTTTGTATTTTTAATTTTATAAAATGAATTACTGAGGGTACGACTCAGTTAAAATATAATCACTTAAGCCAGAAATACCTCACAAAACTACATGCTGAACTATAATACATAGGTTGATTGATATGACCACAAATACAGAAATCTACACAGCAAGGTGAGGGCTGCTGCATTAAAACACAGCAACAAAAACAACAAACCCATCAATTTGATGTTAGGGATTTTTCCTTTTCCTGAATTATGTATTCAGTTTTCAAAGTCAGGCTAAACAGAATTCCACAATTTCATAAATTATCAAGTCATTTAGGATGCATAATTAATTAGATTGTACTGTGCCGTATTTATGAGAGTTATTCATGCACAGTATGAGATAATCATAAATTATTTTGTTAACAAAATCTCTTGAGAGACATTTAAAGAGTCTTCCCTTGAGTAACCCCCATTGGTGTAACTGCTGCCTCACACTTTGGTTGACTAAATCAGGAATGGATTATTTATTACTACATAATTATAAGTCCCATCTGTACAATACTGAAGCAATCCACAGAGGAGGTATAAAGCCATATCAGTATTCCAGATTTTCACATGTTTGAAACAATCACAAAATGAAGACAAAGTAGAATTTGTAAATTTGATGACTATATTTATATTTAGAATTGTCTATGGTTTCATGTCTAAAATTTTATATACAAATTATAAAGGCCTTGAGGGTTTCTTATAATTTTCCATAACAACTTCTTAAACTTATAGGTCTAAACTTCTCATAACCATCAATACGAGGGGAGAATAAGACTCCCAAAAAGTCTCATTCCAGTACTTTTTCCAAAAAGGAAAAAAAAAAATGAAGAAGAAGAAAACAAAACGATTAGTCTAAACACATCAAATGATATTTAATTAGGACTGGAAATACTCCAAATTTGACCTTCATAAAAGAAGAGCTTTGATGACAATAGTTCATGTTGTGCTCATGTTGAGCTTGCCAAAACTCTGAGCTAGATCAGAAGCTTTTTTAAAATAAACACAAGCTTAATCCGATGTAGATGTTTCAAAACTCCCACTGCTTTAGTTATAACATCATCTGTTACTGAATGATTTATAAATGACCCTCTACGGAAAAATTTCTATAAGAGGGGGGATGCAAGATATTTTTTAACCTGAGGACATAAGGACTTGTCTAACTAATATATTAAAACCATGATACAATGCTTCTTGGGAACAAAGATGCTTCCCATGCATGCTGTTAGTCTATGATTGAGTCTTAAAATATACGATACCTAGAACATTCCTTCCTTGCTAGTGCTATTATTACCTAGTACCTTAAGATGAATTAAGAGTATCCTGCTTATCAGATACTCAACTATATGCAGTCAAGCAGCAATTAAGATTATGAGCATTTGAGTTAGGTGGTGAGATTGATCCCAGCTTTTGACTCACAAGTTCTGGATCTTGAGCAGTTTCTAAGTTTCTGTGTGCCTTAGTAATACTAGGACCTACCTTTGAGGAGTGCCATGAAGAAGAAATAAGTTGACTCCCTCAAATCCCTGAGCCATGTGCTATAACGCAGCTTTGTTACTTATTACTGTCATACTTGGTATTATTTTTCTCTTGTAGGCACACTGAACCTAATGTTAACTTTAGATTCATGGTTATGTAGGAAAAAAGAGCTAAACTAGTAGTTAGGGCATTGACAATTCAAAATGAGATTTTTTAAAACCAATACTCAAACTTTGACCTGAGGTTTTTATTTTCACAAAAGGAAACCCACTGACTTTTATTTGCAGATATATCATTCTTTTTATAAATATTTCTTTCAGTTTTGTATTTATTGTTGTGTGTGTGCAGATACACATCCCATGGCCTGTAGGCAGAGATCAGGGGACAGCTTGTAGGAGTTTATTATTCCTTCTTCCTGTGGTACCTGTGGGATGCAGGTACTCAGATCACCAGGCTTCATGGCAATTGCCCTGGTAGCAATGGCCCTACCTTGAGACATCTCTCTCGCCTCATCATGACAACAGTACAAATGCAGAGACTACTCTTAAATTACAGTCTATTTTCTATATGTATACCTTTGAATAAGTATCCAACCAAGACATCCTATCATTGATATTTCTTGCATAAAACAGCACACAATGCTTATTTTCCACATAGTATCACAGAACCAATAATATATTTAAGCACTCAGTAAATATGGATTACTTTTCTCAGTGGTGGTAGCAGTATTGTAATTGATTACAGTATGGAAAACATTTTTTTCTGTCTTTCTGAGATCATTCCAAAGAGATCCATATGAAATAGAAAACAAGTATTTCAAAAAAGCTAGAAGAACTTTTTTAAATTATTTATTTTTATTGTATGTGCATTGGTACCTTGCCTGCGTATGTCTGTGTAAGGTGTTGGATCCCCTGGAACTTGAGATACAGACAGTTGTAACCTGTCATGTGGGTGCTGGGAACCGATCCTTGGTCCTCTGAAAGAGCAGCAAGTGCTCCTGACCACAGAGTCATGTCTCCAACCTCCCCCTCAGAATAACTTTTAATTGATCATCCCAGAAATATTTGGGAAATGCTTGAGTAGATAAATCTGGTACCCTAATTTGAACATTGCCAACATATACAGTATCAAAATATTTCATGGACCACCAAAATATATCAATAATGAGTAAAAGACTAAAACTAATTTTTATTAAGCAGAAAGAAAATTCATGAGTTTACCAGAAAGTTGGTAATTGTAAAGAGAATTTGTATGCTACTACTCAAACAGCAAACATTGCTGCTTCTAATCATAAAGCCAAACTAGTTTGAGTACTTCATAGTGCAGCCCAGAGAACTTAGGGAGTTAAATCTATTCTAGTTCAGAATAAGCCCGTATTCTCTGCACAATGGTTTTGGGGTCAGGGAGGCTGTCAGCAGTTTTGTAGCCTTTTGATGCCAATGTGGTTAGAGAGAGCTATTCAGATGCAAGGACGGTAAATGTCCTCAGACAAAATATGAAAATCCTAAAGAAAGGAAGGCAGAACAATTAAATTGTTTGCTATCATTATGGTGATTGTTTTGTGTGCTAATGGACTCCAATCTAATTATTATTATTATTATTAAGCAATTATAGCAATCATGCTGCATCTTATTTTTGAAAAGTACTTTGCAACAATTTTTATTAGATAGTCATCACAATAACCCTGCAAAAGAGGTCAGAATATCTCCAAGGGAGAAAGGATGAAGCAAGCTATCTTACAATAAAATGCTCTAATTTTCCTACTCCTGAATATAAAAGTTTTATGTTGCGATTTGTTTGGTCTCCTAGCACATGACCTGGTTTAATAATGTGCAATTTGAAATAACCCAAACTGTTCACTGCCTGATGCAGTAGCTGAAAACATCCTGCATCCTGAGGATAAAACACAATCATAAAAATTTTAAATGTGGGAGGCAGATAATTAGCGGGACAGAATCAGGAAGGAAGATGATTAATGAAAACAGCAGTTGTTTAGTCAGGAGCAGAAATAACAACAGAAAGCATCACCTCATAACTTGTTGAACATTGTTAATCAATGCCTTGAATATCATTTTTGTTTTACGTGTTATAGCTATTCTAAGTAGTAAGAACTTATAATCAAAACTATTTTTTTCACATTGATCAGAAATGGAATTCAAAGAAGTTACTAACTGTATCAAGACAACACAGCTACCAGTTGGATAAATTGATAGCCTAACACAAATCTTCCATGAGGAAGTAATTTGAGCATTAGTCATCATCCTACTGCTTCACAGAAAGTGGCCAAATCAATTTGCCTACTTAGTGCTGTCAGGTTGCAACAATTAGTGTTTTCCTTTTACAAAATATCAATGGAAGCTCTTGTTCTCAAGAATCTTATCCCCTCTCAAAGCATGTGTCACTCCAGTTCACAGGAGTGAGTACTCATAATAACAGGAAAGACAGGAAATGACAGCCTTTGAGAGTCCTATTGCTGCCCCTGTTGGTCCAGGTGACTTGCACTAACTTTGCCACAGTACATTTGGATGGAAGACACTTGGAATATCATACCATCAGAGCCACTTGCCACTAGTTCAAGAAAATTGAAATTACAGTGAATTTTCAGGTAAGCACATGTTATTCTATAAAACTCAGTCTTCTACTCTTCATAGTACCAGGGAACATGGAGTTGCAAGCAGGCAAGGTGCCTCATGAAAATGAAAACCTTTAGTTCTGACAGCTTACAACAGGAATGTGGATTTTCTGTGAGGAAGTAGGCCAGCAATTAAATTAGGAACACACTCTCAGAGTTTAGTTAATTTGCTTCTGAAGCACTGCAGATCCACAGTACATACACATGGGAGACATATCTAGACAGTGCCGTGGACAGATGGGCTCCAGACAGCAGAGAGCAGGTGTGGAGTAAACAGAAGAAAGGATGCCGGGGTCCTGTCAGTATCTAGAGTGAAAAAGGTATTCTGTAACTCAGCAGCCTGAAGCCAAGCCAGACCCAAAAGAGACAATGATATTAAAGAATTAAAGACCTACCTCCAGAACAAAGCTCAGGGCAAAATACTTGGCAGTGTGTTTCCTATTTATGTTGATGTGCAGATATGCTTTTTTGTAATCCTTTACTTTCTTCATTTGCCCCTCTTCAACCCAAAACTCACCTTTATCAATTTGAAAATCTAGGGTCTTGGTCATCACAGTCCAGAGGAGAAAGACATCTTTAAAGATGAGCTCTTCAGATGTGCTGGAACATGAGATTTTCCCATGCTGTATACCAGGAGGCAGGGGCTTATTGTCTAATCCCCACAGCCTGCAGGAACTACAGAAATGGGCAGTGGTAACACATGTTGCCAAAAGTACATTCATTTTCAGAACTACTTTAAAAAAAAACAGAATTATTTCCTAAATAATTAAACTGTGAACTGATTTATTATTTGGAACAGTCAGTACAAACTCATGTATTGTCTAGAAAGTTAGTTGCATAAGCAATCCAGCTAAGAGATTTTTTTTTATTTTTTGTTTTTTTCGAGACAGGGTTTCTCTGTGTATCCTTGGCTGTCCTGGACTCACTTTGTAGACCAGGCTTGCCTCGAACTCACAAAGATCCGCCTGCCTCTGCCTCCCAAGTGCTGGGATTAAAGGCGTGCACCACCACCGCCCGGCCAGCTAAGAGATTTAACTGTAAAGAAACAATAAACTGATTAACATAGCAATGATTTCCTCTCTTTCTCATGGAACATCTTGTCATTCATCTCATATATACTGTCTGGCTTCATATAAGTTTGCATAACCAAATAATGTATAAAGGAATGAAGATGAGTTTGCTTGTTTACCATGAAAAAAAAAAAGGCATGTTGCAAAAGTTTTGGAACTTTAATTAGTAACAATATTTACTGTTGATTTCTGAATGCTTATTAAAAGCATTTTATAGTGGTGTTTATGAGAGAAAACAAAACAAACCAACACTTTTTTTCTACATTAAATGTGCTAATACTAATGATGATTAAAGACAAATAATCATACAAAATAATTACCATGACTATGTAAAGTACATTTGCCCAAGGGCAGATTCTCATTGTCTGAGTCCCCTTTTCCCTCCAGACTGTCAGGTCTTCCAGTTTCTTTATTAAGAACTTTAGCCACAACTGATGGATAGACTTGGCCTAGTAGGAGGAAGCAGGGTTGGGGAATGGTCATGGGGTCATTTCTTTTCTTGGTTGAGCTGAAGGTACCTCGCCTTGTGAATTCTCTTTGTGGGATTGGTGATTAGTGCTCCTGCTCCCTGGAGTCTTGGGGCAGCTGTCAGGAGCAGATCCCTGTCTAGGCCTCAGACTTGCATTTAGATTTCTCAGATAAGATAGTCTCAGAGCACTGGACCATGAAGCTGTGCACATTTTTAAATAGGCTTTACAGCATCATCTACCCAATATCCAAAGTGATAAAAATTGAATTCAGTAAGAAAAATGTATACACCAGAACTTAGAATATTCAGTTAGGTGGTCAGTCCAATCTAGTGAGTTATTTGGATAAACCAGCTATGCGTCTGTACATGTGAAGACAGATTATTTTTCTTTACATATAAATGTGCAAACATACATAGTTTTAAAAATGTTTCATGATTCATCTTGGACATTTTTAAAACATGAATGAAATGCCAGAAAGATCCCTACATCTTCCAGATGCAATGTTTTATATCACTATAATAAAGTGATTTGTGCATTCTCGAACCATATAAGAAACATCATGCCACTTATCCTGCTTAGTACAACAGAATTACCCTGATGAATATTCACAGTTAATCTATTACCTCCTTGTAAACTTTTATGTTATTTTAATTTCTGCATATTTCAATCCAAATTATATTCATAAATATTCATTAAAGTATTTGAATTGTTTTTGTATCAAAACATGCCTAAGGGTTTGATAGCTAATGTTACTATGGTGAACAAGTCAAAAGATCCATTGCTAATCCTGTGGATGGGCCCTTCACCTAAAACTGAAGGAAACCTGGATCCATCAAAGGACCCCAGAAAGCTTCTATGTAGAGAACTGAACCTCTGTCTGTTTCTGCTCACCTACCTTTGCTGTGTATATCACTGAAAGCACATGACATGATTGATTTTGCCAAACTGAGATTCACTGAACTGAATGCATTTATGCAAACACTCCTGTGCATTCTGAAGTTTGTCTTCAGGAAATACCCATTTCAAATAGGGGGTACCTCAAACACATACTTTTAGAGTATTAGTGTCTCTCCATAAAAAAAAAAAAAAAAAAAAACAAGTGACAAAAAGTTGTGACGAAAGACCCACTTCCCTCAAATCACTCTTCTGGTGTACATCTATAGCAAGCAATTTGGTTGGACAAATAAACATTTAATTGAATCAAATTGCAAATGGCAAATTTATGCACTTAAACTCACTTATGAAACTAGCTGGTGCATTTAGTTTGGGAAATTAAATACCATGGAACTATGTTCTGCAAGCTCTAAACTGTATTCTCTTGCAGGTAGCCAAACTGGTGCCTGAGGAATCCTCTAACAATCTAGAAACAAACACAGACAATAAAGAAGAGGATCAGAGGGGGAAGTTAGGGAGGGACTGCAACAAGTGGGCTGTAACTGCCTGTCTTTCTCTTAATGTTTTCGGTTTTTGTTTGTTTGTTTGTTTGTTTTTATGTTTTCAGAGGGAAGGGCTACTAAACTCTACCCTTATTTTCTTCATTTTATTTAATGCAGCATGAATCACGTGAATTATACCAAATGCCTTAGTAATCGTGCCAAAAGTTGACATAATACTTAATTATAGATTTTAGGTAAATGGGCTAATGTTACTCAATTACCAAGGTCCCATATTTTAGGAAGAAGAATATATAGCGGATGGCAAGTGGAAGAAGTGCAGCACTGTATGCTGATAATGAAACTGGTTCCCTTCAGAATCTGTCCTTTGTCAAGAATGTGTTGCACTCTTAGCTACAATACAGATAATAATTGAATAGACTTACCTAGAGTCATCCTCCCATCCTTCCTCTATTTGCAGAGCCTCTCTAAGGCTATTCCAGTTCTTTTACTTCATATCTATACCTTAAGTAATGTGTGATTCTTTATTCTCCTCATTAATGCACATTGGACATTTTCTTGTTTGATTACATTTGAACCCAGAGAATTCACTAAGGCTGTCAATCCCTAAAGCAACGTGTCTTTTCTTTCATGCCCTCTTTTCCATTGATGATCATGCTATCTCACAGAAGAAGAAGAAGCCTCTATCACTCATAGACCATACAAAATCCTATACACACTTTGACCAGCTTTGACTTCTAATGCCCCTTTATGATGAGACCAGAGGCCAGTTTTCATGCTAGAAATGTCACTTGAAGTGGACTATTTTATTTCATCCAACAAACCGAGGAGATTGATGTCGCTAACCTGGCTTCTTGAGAAAGGTAGTGGGTGTGCTAAGGGCAGGGTATTGTATAAATTCAGTGGTTTTCCTAACTACACAGATGACTAGGGGAAATAAGCTAATTTAAGTCAAGGATTCCAGATGGCAAAGGCACAGCATATGGGCATCCCTGCCAAAGGAAGAAGAATCTTTAAAAGTTGCCAGGGCACTGGCACTGTGAAGAAATTTTTGCCACTTATCCACTCAAAAGGTCACTTACTAAGACTGAAACTTGGATGGTCAGTTGCAAAAACACAAAAATACTTCTAATACAAACTGCACATTCATTTTTACCCCTTGTCCTAAGCTTGGGAGTAAAGGTTTAAGAGGATGACTTTGTTTTAGAAACCTGTAATCTTCAACACTGACAGAAGTCTAGATTGTAAAAGAGGGTTGAATTTAGGAATTGGAATTTAAGGTGGAATTCAAACTCACTCCTTACTAACTATATGACTCCCACATGCGTTTATGGAATCCTCTTCTCTTTCTTGATCAATAAGTACAATAATCTGAGAATAGGAGTTCGTTTGGTATGAGTAATCAATTTTAGAAGCCTTATTTTGTACTTAGAAAAAATTCCACCCAATGTTTTTCAAATAGCAGGATTCAACTCTTTCATAGCCTTTTCTCTGTCAGCAAGAATTCCTCTTCTAAAGAAATTAACATGTTAATAATGAATCCACATACATTAGAAGATTTTACTGTCACACCGTCAGTCTTTGATATTCTATCAAGAGTCAACAGCAATGTGAACTTTCTAAGGATTGATTTCCTTAGGTACTGTTCTAGTTTCCTCCTGATGTTATTACAAATATCATGACCAAAAGTGCTTTAGGCTTCAACCTTCTTAATGATGCAGCCCTTAATACAGTTCATCCTGTTGTAGTGACTCAACAACCATAAATTATTTCCATTACTAATACATAACTATAATTTTTTTTTTTGGTTTTTTCGAGACAGGGTTTCTCTGTGTAGCCCTGGCTGTCCTGGACTCACTTTTGTAGACCAGGCTGGCCTCGAACTCACAAAGATCCACCTGCCTCTGCCTCCCGAGTGCTGGGATTAAAGGCGTGCGCCACCACCGCCCGGCTCATAACTATAATTTTACTACAGTTATTAACAATAATTTAAACATCTGATATACAGGATATCTGACATGCAACCCCTCTGAAACTCTTTGGCTCCCCAAGAGGTTGTGATTCACAGGGTGACAAACACTAGCTTGCAGGAAAGATTTTTATTTCAGTTTACAGGTTTCAGTACATGGCTGAAGGAAGTCAGGGAGGGAACTCAAGCAGGGCCTTGAAGCAGCAACCACGGATGAACAGTGATTGCAGACTTGCTCACACACTCATGAATAGCTAGCTTTCTGCCAGAAAAGGGTTCCACCTTCAGTGGTCTGGACCACTCTGATCATATAGTCCCCATGTACATGCCTAAAGACACATCTTAGCTGGGCAATCTCTCAATTGAGACTCCCTTCATAGGTGACTCTAGCCTTAGACTCAAGGCTGTGTCTACTTGACAGTTAAAGATAATTAGAAGAGGGACCAAATACAAAGAGATTGTACTTAATGTTACAACTTAGTGCACACAAAGGACTAGAGAAGGGTATTTAACTTATTCAGATTCAGCTGAGAGAAACGTAAGTTAACATAAAGTTCCTGGTAGCAATCTCCTGGTGAATTCTTTTCATATTTAGTCTCTATCTAAAATGCACAAAACAAACAAAATGCATTGAGTCTACAAAATTGTAACCTTTTTAGAATATAGGCTTAGAGAAAGAAAGATGTATAACCAAATAATACTTGGGAAAAGGAGAAATAGAGTCAGGCACCAGAGAAGAACTGAGGGCAGAAAAAGCTCAGTTGTTAGGGTGTCTGCCCAGCATACACGAAGCCCTAGGTTTGATCTCTAGAATCACATACACTGTGTTGTGGGTGGAACATTCCCATAATCTACCACTCAGGTGCTGGAGATTTGAGGATCAGAAAGAAATTCTCCAAGTGGAGACAAGATATTCAGAAGTTCAAGGTCATCATCTGTTAAAAAAGAAATTCAAGGCAAACTTTTCTACAAAAGACCATGCTGGACTTTTTTTTTTTTTATGAAGGGGGCAAATATTCTCATAATGCATTTGTATATGTGTAAGAAAATGTCATAACGAAAGCACCATGTTAGACAAATAATATCCAAACATATTAAAATATCAGAATATATTAGTTACTTACTAAAGCCCTATAAATTAGAGGTACTGACTACTCTATGTAATTTATCCAGATTCCTAAATAACTTCTGCTATATGGAAAAAGATCTATTTCCTACTTGTTTCATAATTCCATAAGTAGAGGCATCAGCAAGTAGTTGTACTTCATACACCGTAGTGTTGTCTTTTTCTTTCTATCTCTTCCACGTTCATCCTGTTTGTCCCATAAAGGTGAATGAATGTGGGGCATTCCCAGAACAAGGCCTTTGATCCAGCTCTCATATGGCATAGCCCCATATTTGTCCTCTGAATACTAGGCTGTCCTGAATTGCTTTGGCATTTGTTACCACCTCATCCCAGCTTGCTCCATTTCTGAGAAAAGACATGAGCAGGTGATCTTTGAGGACAGAATCTGCTCACTGATGATGATTGAAATTCCACCCAGCCGTGACTAATTTATTTAGTATTCAAAACTCAGTGAAGACTCTTCTATCATATCATTGCACAAATAAAAGGAAAGAAAAATAAAGCAGAAACCTGTTTGATGCCTCGGGCACATTTAGCTTGTTGTTCAGGTCAGTTCATTTCAATACTTAATTTGTGGAACTTCATTTAATGGAACCATTTAACACTCAAAAAGTAATTACTAAACCGAATGAATTTTGTTTCCTGGGGTTGGGATTTGACATCTTAGAACACTGAAATCCCTACTGCTAGCTTAAACTGTAGTTGGTGTTCAGGAAGCAATTAATCTAGTCTAATTTTGAATATAGGTTATGGATGAACTCTTACATATTTTGACTTATTTATATTGCAGTTGAGTGAGCAATGTATAAAAGACTAAGTATTAAAATATTATTACTCATAATTGACTAATGTATTAGAACATTAACATACAGGTTATCAGAGCTTAAAGTGAGGTAATTAGATATTTGAGCAGAAAGAAAGTGGGCTGTTACTTAAACAAGAAAAGGGATAGGTCCTAGACATATGAAGAGCATTGTATGAAGCAATACAGAACCCTGTTGTGGTTTAAATCTTTTCCCTTCCAAATAGCTCTTTTTAATTAATTAAATTATATAATCACTATGTAGGTTCAGTTTTGAAATATACTAGTAGAGAATTCATCAGCCAGTTTTCCCTAAGTGTCCTCTCACTGTTGAAAGATAATTTCTAAATTAATCTCCAAGCTGCTATATATGAAGGCAACGTGGTTGTGGTCAGGAAGAAAATGAATATCTATGATATGTATACAATCTATAAACCTCAGGAGTCAAATTTTCTTTGAGAAATTATGTTTGAACAGACATGATAGCTCACAAATCATCCAGGGTTATGATGCTGTAAAGTCATTAAGTCTCGGGGCAAAGATACAAACCCAAGTCAACCTGGAATATTCCTCAATGACTGCCTTGACATGCCATATCCCCAGTAACAGCTTTATTAAATAAATTCCTGTGATATTCCAATTTTTAAAATATCCATGTCTCATAGATGCTACTAATAAAGTAGCCATTTATAAGGTGAGCTGGAAGTCACTGAAGACCAGAAATTCATTCTTTGGGCTTACGTGAGAACAGTTTGGGATTATTTTTTGTAAGAACTTAGATAACAAAAGAATGTTTAAGTAAGTATCTGCAAAAGTGCATTACTATTAATATCTTTCCTTTATCAAGAAATACCTCATAAATTTGAGTAGACAATAGGTATAATAAATAATAGGTATAATAAAAATTTAAATTATGAGACTCATTAGTATTGTTTAAATCACTCTTATTATAATCAGTTATTAAAAATGTAAAGTTGGTGTAAACGTCATATGATAAAGCCCAATGAAATAAAACAATACCTATATTATGTAAGTTTTAAATAATCATACCATATTTTTAAATATACACAAGTATTGTAACAATAACAGATTCTTAGCTTTGTGGTAGCACACAATTGTAAAGTCAGCATTTGGACACAGAGAAAAAGGCCACAGCAATCTTGCAACTAATCTGGGATATATAAGATCCTGTTTCAAAAACAAAACCCTCAAATATGTATATACATACTAACCACAAAAACAACTGAGAATTATAACTTAGTTATTATCAAAACTATTCTAGAAATAAAACTTAGCTTCACCTCATAATTTGAATTTAACTGAATTTATACCAGAGATGACTTTGAAAATATGCTTTCTATATGTTGGTGGCATAAGTTTATTTATTTAGAGTATCTTGCATCACCTATGCTACCTTTAGTAACTTGTACTAATATGGATATTTAACATGCCCATACTCTTCAATGGTGAAATTACTTTGGTACTTTCTCTTGCATTTGGTGACATGTCACATTTGATCTTCAAATGAATAGACAATGCTGATGATGTTTATTGTGTCAGCTTTAATCTTCATTAATTCCAAATGAACTCAGTGCTACACTACACTTCGATATGACACAGTCTCTTGAATGAACCTAAAGTTATCTCTTGTGTTTTCTTATACTAACTATGGAAAATGACTGACTAGTAACACAGAATTTTAATATTTCTGCAGGAGTTTCTTTCATAGACTCTCAGAAACAGAATTTAGATATACATACCATGTAAGACCATGAAACCATATTCTGAAAAGATATAGTCAACTTCCCCCCTAGATATTTTGGTTACTGGCAATCTGAATATTCTACCACTCTGGTACCATTGTGTCGCTGTCTGAATTAATTTCCTTCTTAATAAAAAATGAGACTTAAACATCATTTGATTATGCTAAACTTTCCAAACCTTCCATTCAGAAAATAATCTGAAGATACAATTTTATTTTTGAAATTATAATATATTTACATCATTTCCACCTTCTTTTTTCTCCCTCCAAAAACTTCCATGTATTATTGTCTCTCTTTATTCTCTTTCAATTTCATGCTGTTTGTGTGTGTGTGTGTGTGTGTGTGTATTTCAAAATGCATAAATGCAAACTGCTTATGATTTTTTAAAAAATAATGCAAATTCAGCCATTTACTACTTATTCTGTTGGGTTGTACCACTTACATAACTCTGCAATTCCATCACTACCCCTACATATCTGGTTCATTTAAACGTATATCAAATTTACTTTGGAAATCCTTTACTGAACTACTCTTATCCAGCTCCAGGTGTGTTTTTTATGGGATGCATTTCTCAACAAACTGAAAACAAATTGATTCAATCCAGTGGATAAAATGTGCTTGGAGTAGCTTCCTTATCTGTTCTTTATTTGTAGTAATACACTATATACAGTCTGTCAATCAGACTCACCCTACTTCATAGAATATCTTGAGCTTAAACCTGTCACAACCAAGAGGCTTCATTAACAAAGAAATAAAATGTTTAGTAGGCTTAGTCACCATGAGAAAAGCAATCCAGATACAGGAAGTAGAGAGAATAATAATCACCTACCAATATTATCATCTTCTCATAGAACATGGTTAGTTCTATTGAAAGAAAAAAATTCTACTTCAGGTCTTTGCTTCTTCATGAAATTTCCTTCTTTCAAATATGTCTATCTACATCATGTCTATGTAAAGTATTATGATTATTATCTTAAATATCATACTTTTTCAAAAACAGAATTTCAGATTGCTAAGAACAAGTAGAGAGTGTCTTTCTATGTTCTTTATTCTGCATAGGCTTAACACAGTGAGTGTTTCATTGTAATAAATAATCAGGAAATGTGAAATGACTGGTACTTATTTTATCATTAGCAGAATTTTTTTGCTTTAATATTAATAAAATTTGCCATTCATCCATCATCATTGTGCCAGATGAAGCAAATGATGCAGCCCGCACATTTCATTGAGTGGTTACAAATACTAGAATGTGAGATTCAGAAGTTCCTTAGTTTGCTGATATTCAGTTCAGGGTTAGGAAATTTCCTATCTAAGCCCACAATAGCATTCTAAGTCAGAATTTCCCATAGGAAGCATTATGCCTTAAAGAGAGGAAAGGAAAAAAAATCATCAGGGCATGCCAAGCAGGATGTCACTTACACTCGATTGGCCACATCGTCAAGGTTCATTTCCATTAAGCTTTGTGTCAGTTCAGAAACTTTACACATGAGACTTTGTGTACCAGTCTACCACTGCTGACTGCCCTGGAGCTATCCCAGAGTCTCAATCTTGTCATTGGTTTTCTGGAATGCCATTGTGAAAATTAGTTGCATATGCTGGCCAGCTTCACCATTTTAGACAGGTCTGGTTTTTTTTTTTTATTTAATAAGCCACTCCCTCTTCCTATATCCTTATTATCTTTGACATATTTATACAATGCCAATATAATACCAAGAAGAGGGTGAAATAGTCATAGATAATGATATGGAAGTAGATAAATTGATGAGTGTGGATGGAATGAATGAATGACTTCTAAAAATAATAATGAAGGAAACAGGCGAAAATTTTCTTTTCAGTTTCTACCTAATGTGTTATGGAATGTACATGAGAGAATACTCTCTTTTCAAACTCTTTTTCAGTAGTGAGAACACTAAACTAGTAGGATTTTCTTCAAAGTGTTCACCACATATTAGCACGAGATGGAGATATGGTACAAGGGCCATAAAGGTACAAGTGTGCAAATGTGTGATGATGAGAACATTTGGTATCCTTTCTTCCTCTTAAAAACTCTTAATAACTCCAAGCACTTACTACTGTAAGATCACTCTTACAAGGTTTTTCATTTACATGTTGATGTCAGAGGGTAGTTAAGACTTCTTCTTGCAAATATTATCTTCATCCAAGATAGTTTATGTAGTAGCTATTTATGATAGAATAATTATATATACAACATCTATAATACAGAATATCTAACTCTGACTTTTTCTAAGACATAAATAATTTTTAGTGGTGTCACTATGTCATAAATGAAAAATCCAACACCTAATAAGTCACAGTCACAATATAAATGTAGTAAAAATATTAGACAAAACTTTCTTCAGATTATGACTACAAAATGAAAAGAAAATAGAAATGAATGTTGTCTTTAGACATGAGTCTTTTACCCAAGACATCCTGGGAAGCAAGTACTTTAAATAAGGAATGCTCAGTCTATAATCTAAAGACTAACAAGAAGTTCCATGGCATTAGAGTTGTGCTAGTTTGGATGAAAATGTCTCCCACAGGGTAATGTATTTAAATATTTGGTGACAAGTTGGTGGATCCATTTGGAAGGATGTGGAGGTACAGTCTTGTTGGAGAAGGTGTGTCACTAGAGGTAGTATTTGAGGTTCCAAATAACTCTAGTTATCACCACTATGTTTCACACCCTCTGATTTGCGGTGTGTCTCAAGATATTGAGCTCTCAGCTATTGCTTTAGTGTCATGCCTGATACCCACTGTGATGCTTTCTGCCATGATGCTCATGTACTGTACCTCTCTAAAACCTTAAGTCCTTTCTATAAGTTGCTTTGATAATGGTATCCCACACCACAGCAATAGAACAACAACAATAACAAAACCCAACTAAGATAGAGGTAATAAATACTATATAGATTAATGTATTAATTTAATATGAGCCAATAATTTCAAGCATTTAATGGTGACCTGACTGAGGGGAAATGGTGACATAATACAAATGATTTTATTTGGTAGACTGGGAGAAAATATGGAGAGTTACATGTGCTTTTTCACACTGTAAATAACTTTTATTTTCTTTAAACAATGTTGTGATATCTTTTAAAATAGAATTAGTCGAGTTAATTTTATAACTTTCCTTTTAGTTTGCACAAAATCTAGGTGGATTTATGATACCAGAGGAAGAGTTGTTACCAAAACCTATCTACAATAATTATTGAAAATTTTATACCTTTTTTAAAAGAATGAGCATTTGTTTTCATTTATATAAAATAATAATAATAAAAACAAATCCATAATTTATATAACATATAAATTAACACTATGTAAGAATAATATATACTATCACATAAATTAAATAAAGGCATGCATTATATTTAAAAAATGATGATGGGGCTTGAGAGACAGCACAGCAATTAAGAACAATTGTTGCTATTGTGGAGGACCTAGATTCATATTTTACCACCCACATGCAAGCTGACAATTACCTACAACTCCAATTTCAGAGTATCAGCTGTTCGCTTCTGACATCTGTGGGTACCATGTGTGAATGTGTGAATGTGGTATATAGTAGACAAAACTCCCATAGCCATATTCTTTCTTAATGAAAAGGGATTTGGATGACAGTTCTTTAAGGCTGCTCAGAATACTTTTTTCATTATGGAAAAACACAGGTGAGATTAATCCTTATGCTGGTTCATTAAAGTGTAAAGTATGCAGATATTATTTTGGTGAGATTAATCCTTATGCTGGTTCATAAAGGCGTAAGATGCACAGATACTATTTTGCTACTCTTACAGACAAATGACGTACGCCTTGATCTGATTAGAACCACTCAAATGATGAATGTTCCTAAGGAGGTCTTTAATCTTGGAGTAGTAATGGAAAGTTAGATAACTGACTGTAAGAAATTATTCATGAATACTTCAACAATCAACAGTGAATAGGGAGGTAAAATGCAGAGTGAGGCTAGATTTACATAAGTCTTAAGTGTGCCAAATTAGTTTCAAGTGCTGAAATTTAATTTCCAAGGTCTTAAGAAAGGGGAAACAGTTTCTGGCTATTACAAATAAGGCTGCTATGAACATAGATGAGGAAACTTCCTTGTGGTTTGGTGAGGAATCATTTGGATGTATACCCACAAGTGGTATGGCTGGGTCTTGAGGTAGAGCTATTCCAAGTTTTCTAAGATATCGCCAGAATGATTTCCACAGTGGTTGTACCAGCTTGCACTCCCACCAGCAATGGATGAGTGTTCCCTTTTCTCCACAACCTCACCAGCATTTGTTGTTATTTGAGCTTTGATCTTAGCCATTTTGACAGGTGTGGGATGGAATCTCAGGGTCCTCTTGAGTTTCATTTCTCTGATGCTAGAAACTGGAAACAACCCAGATGTCCCTCAACTGAAGAATGGATTAAAAAAAAAAAAACTGTGCTACATCTACACAATGGAATACTACTCAGCCATCAGAAACAACGAAAACATGCAATTTGCAGCCAAATGGATGGAACCAGAGAAGCTCATTCTGAGTGAGCTAATCCAGACTCAGAAAGATGCACATGGCATCTATTCACTTATAATCAGATATTAGCCATATAGTATGGGATATCTATACTACAACCAAAGCACTAATGGGAACAGGAACATAGACTTTGTTTCCTATCAATGAGACACTTTGCCCTAGTGGTGCTGCCTTGTAGGCCCCCAGTGTATGAGGAGGCTCTTGGCCCTCAAATGACTGCTGAACTGAGGTGGGGGACTGTTATGTAGGGACACTCCACTCTGGAGGAGTGGGATGGAAGGGATAAGGGGTAGAGGGTGGGAAGGCGGGACTGGGAGGGTTGGACAGAGGGTACTGTGATGAAGATGTAACCTGAAGTAATAAATAAATATTAAAAAAGAAAGGGGAAGCAACTCCAATATTTTATCTAGAATAGGGGCCTTTGAGAAGTGATCAACATCAGATAAAGCCATCAGGATAAGAAACCCCAATGATTGAAACCTGGTGGCTTGATTAAAAAAAAAAAACATTCTTAGAAAAAGGACACATATATGGGTATGTACACATGTACACACACACACACACACACACACACACACACACACACACAAAGAGTCAGTCACTTTTTGTTGTTGTATGATGCATATTGATTTGGATTCTGAAAGCAAGAAATATTTATCAGATACAAATTATAGATATTGAGCCAGAATTGTGAGCTGATATTATCCCTTCTTTCTAAGTGGCCGATTAAAATGATGATTAAAATGATGATTTATCCCTCTCAGGTCTCTGAGGTGGTTGAAGAATAGATAGCTAGAGTCTCATAGTTAAATTTTGAGTTGTTTAGGAATCAAGAGGGTGTTCTGGATCTAAGAAGATATTTTTAAAATTATGAGGCAAGTTAGTAAGAAAGCTGAGTTAGATATAGAACTTTAAACTCATGGAGATGCTTAGATAGTAGAATGTTAAAGTCAGGTGCCAAATACATATGGACTGGACATTGGGAATGTATGCTAAGCCATATAACTCTTATAATCGTGGCCTATTTATTTCTGTTGTTTTGTATTGTATTTATAGTTATAAGAAAAAGAACCATTATTTGGTCTGAAAGGGAGAGCTGTTGGGGGGAAAAATAAATACCTTAAACTAAAAAAAAAGAAGGGAAGAGGATGGGGGGGTTGAGGGGGAGGAGGGTGGAAGGGTGGGACTGGAGGGGGGAGTAGGGAGGGGATTGTGATTGAGATGTAACTTGAAGAAAAAAAATTATTTAAAAATAAATAAATAAATAAAATAAAATATGAATTTAAAAGCATTTAAAAAAAATGATGATACTTTTCTGGTTTTGGCTAGTTGTCTGTTACAGTTACAACACTGAAGTCATTAATTATTTGATGTTGATCAGATAAATTACATTTCTGCTTGTTAGATATATTCATACTTCTTTGCATCTAGGCATTTCACGATCACATATAAATTTCATTCTCCCCTTCCATAATGACATTTGGCTTTCATTCCTAAACATTTAAAAATAGTGCACATTTCCTAGGAAAACAAAAGCTGCTTTTTATAAACTTTTGTTCATCCACCCCTTTAGTTTATCCAAAGCAAGGAATAGGGTTTTCTAGTGAGAATATGTCTTTGTCTCCAAGATAATTTCAGTAATGCTCGCTTCCATGTTAAACACCAACATCTTACACATATTCCCTTGAATCTGATTATATTTTAAAACTCTTTTTAAATTGTAATTTGTGTTAATTCTTTGATAATCTTATCCCATATATTTTGATAATGGTGACCCTCAATATCTCCCATTAATTCCTCCTCGATCCACTTATTCCTTTCTGTATCTACCAATTTCATGCCCCCCCCAATAACCCATCCAGCCCAATTTGAAGATCCTATCTACTCATATGTGTAGGCCTGTACCCTGGCACATGATTGAGCTACAAGGAGCCACATCCTAAGAGAAAATTAACTCACCTTTCTGCAGAAGACATCAACTGTCCATAGCTCATCAGTCATGGCAGGAGATTTACATGTAGTCCTACTCCCTGCTGAATGTTGACTTTTTTTTCTTGTACAGGTATTGTTCAGGCAACCACAGGTGTCCTGAGCTCATGAGGTCCTCTCATTCTCAAAATTCTCAACACTCTTTCATACCAGAATTCTCTGACCCCTGACTCTTAGAATCATTCTATCTCCTCTTCCAAGATGGTCTCTATGATTTGGGAGGAGGTGTGATACAAATGACCTATTTGTGGCTGAGCACTCCATTGCCACTTAATTTCTACATATGACCAGTTGTGAGTTTCTACATTAGCCACCATCCACTGAACAAACTTCTCTGATAATGTCAGAGAGCTGTACTCGTAAAAGAACTTTCAAAGCGCATTCATTGGTACAGAAAGTACAGCAATGTTCTACATGTCATCAAGAATGACTACCAGTCTATATTATTGTGATTCAATTAACTTAACGAAAAAAGGAACTCATTAAGGATAAATAAATTATCCTGGAAAAGTACTAGAAGCAAAACAAACAAGCAAGCAAATAACAACAAAACCTGAATAAATTTGGGTCACGAATATACTCAAAATGGAATGGCATATTTTTTTTTAGTAAGTCAGGTACATATTCAAAAGATAAAATAGATTTATCTAAGTTTTGCTACTTGGTTTTGGATTTCACCAGAGGTGATAATGAACAGAATGATGGTATGTGAATATGATTGAAAATAGGACAATGTGAGGTGCTAGGTAAAATTTCTCATAATGTATACCATATTTGGGGGGTAAAAGCAAAGTTCGTATTTCCAGATTTCCTCACTAAGCTCAATTTATACATCTGATGTCTCATCTACTAATTATAGAAACTTGCATCCCTTCTTATGGAGGAGGCTGCAAGAGGTGTTGATTTTCTAAAGGTTCCAATTACATATGGATTCATGTTTAGGACAACTGATATATGTGTCAACATCTGCCTATCAATTATTGAGGGGAGGTCTAATATCATTGCTTTTGATAGGTTGAATTCAATGCTGAGAGCTGGTTACTGCCCCTTCTGAGGCATTCTTTTGATTGGTTAATAAATGTTGCTTATGGCCATTTAGCTGGGAAGAAAGAGTATAGGAAGGTGGGACTTCCTGAGATTAGAACAGGAACCCTGGGCACACACAGAGATTCTCCCACTTCCCGCCTGGAGCCACAAAAGGAGACAGACCTCTGGAGAAGGCTGGAAGGTAATCACAGGCACATGGTGGTTTGGGATTAGGTGATCCGGGTAAATTTAGTGTAGCTAATTGAGAGTCTGGCCAGCTAAGGGCTAAGTGTTAAAACATTAAGAGGTCTTGGTGTATTTAATTATTGGGGGAAAGACTGCAGCAGCTTATAGGCCCTCAATCTAAGCAGTCCTGGGCCTTAGGACTTCTGGACTCCTCCAGAGCACATGCGAATCTCCCACCAAGCTGCCAGTAATTCTACCAGCCTAATATAACAACTTATATTAATTGAGTTTAGATTACAGGTGGTGTAGGCCACCCTTGGTCCCAGGGCTCTTTCTCCAGGATGAGTTAGGCAACCGGTTAAGGCATGCTGGCCAGGCTGACCAATCCTCTGCCAAGCTGCCGGCTACTCCACCAGCCTAATCTTACAATTTATAATTACTAATAACTACAATAATCAGATAATTTGCAGTTTCAGGTGGCGCCCAACGTGGGGCGACATTATGGGTAATTTTATTTGAAAAACTATAGAGAAAACTACAGATTTTGAAACTATGATGCCAGTTATTGACAATATGGCAATGTTTACTGCTGACCTCTATACTGTTTTTCAATCAGACCAGATGTCTTATGCTGTTTGCTTTTTTTTTCTTTTATTGGTTTGTCATAAGAAAGACGTCTGTTACACAATTAAAAAGTATGGAAATACAGATTGAGGAGCTTAAGAAAATTCTGGCAGAGCAAGTGACTGAAACTGAGAAAATGCCAAGTTCTTTTCTAGCTAGGTCTCCACAGTCACCACGTGTACCAGTAGAAAACCAGGTAGGTAATGGTGCTAATGCGGAACCAAGTGCACCCCCCAGAGAAGCTGTGTGGTACTACACAATCACCCTCAGCTTTTTCAGTTATGTTTCCAATTAGGCCTGATAATAATGAAGGTCAACTCCATCAGGAAATAACATGGCATCCAATAGACATTTTGTATTTAAAAAGATTTAAGAAGTCCATTGTCTCTTATGGATATGCATATGAAAATGCAAATACTGAATGTCAAAGGGCAATTAGGCCATTGAAAGCTCGAGGAGCCCCAGTAGATGAATGGATAAGAGAAACAACTGATATTGGTTTTCAGGAGCATCAGACTAATGTCATAACACAAGCCATTGTTAGGGGTCTTAATGAGTGCTTTAAAATTGGTAAACTTGGTCATTTCCAAAGATATTGTAAGGCTAAATCCTCCAGAACTCAAAATGATAGGTATCTGGACTCTGCAGAACATGGTTGTAGAAGGGAATGAACAGCTTTAAATGACAATAGAAGGTTAAAGTATCCAGGAATTTGTACTCATAGTGGATGAGGTAAAAACTGGTCCTGGGATTGTAGAGCTGAAATGGACATCAGAGGTAACCCCTTGCTGGGAAACGAGGGGAGGAGCCTACCAGTTCAGGCCCCCCAAAACAGTGTGAACCGTAGTCCATCATCCAACCAGAGGAAAACAAATAGGCAGGAAGAACAAAATTAACTATTGCTGATCTTTTACAGGCTACTGAAGGTACTACAATTTTAGATTTGACCACAGATAAATCTTAAACATTATCCCAAACAGATGAATGTTATATGTCAACCACTGTTATTTATGGTCCTTTACCATCAGGGACAATAGGATTAATATTTGGAAAAAATGGAATAACATGTCAAAGATTCTTTATTCATCCAGGTATTATAGATGGAGACTTCAAGGAAGAAATTAAAATTATGACATCCATAGGGAAAGAGATGACAATTAATGCAGGTGACAAAATTGCCCAACTGCTGCTGTTTCCTTATGCCAAGGGTAAGGTTGTTCCAATAGACAGAACAGGAACAGTTGAAAATACTGAAAAACATATGTATTGGCAAACAATGTTGAGTGATAAGAGACCAAAATTAAAAATACAAAGGAATGGTATTGAAATAGAAGGATTGCTTGACACAGGAGCAAATGTCACTATCCTCTCATGGGAGTCTTGGAATCCAAGCTGGCCATTTCAAAAGGTTCCTACACATTTTATAGGAATTGGTAAATTATCACATGTGAAACAAACTGTACAATGGCTTAACTATGTGGGACCAGAAGGACAAACAGGGAAGTTGAGACCTTATGTGGCTGATGTCCCCATAAATTTATGGGGAAGGGATCTCTTACAACAATGGGGTACTCAAATTAATATTCCTACAATGCCATAAATAACAAAAGATGAAATGATGGATGCTTTTGAGGAAGTTATTGATATGAGTACTCAACAACAATTGCAAACTATGTTTAGTATCCAAACACAGGACACCCCAGACATTGAGATTATAGATACTTTTGAGGAAGATATTGATATGAGTACCCAACAACAATTGCAAGCTATGTCTAGAGTCCAAACACAGGACACCCCAAGCATTAATTTCCAAATTTAGACTTGGGTCCACTGCTGAAATTCCAAAAGCCCTACCCTTGAAATGGCTATCAAATAAATCAGTGTGGCAAGAGCAGTGGCCCATAACAAAGAAAAAATTGGGGGCTCTTGAGCAATTGATAAAAGACCATTTGGAGGCTCATCATATAGAGGAGTCTACCAGCCCATGGAATTCTCCTGTGTTTGTGGTAAAAAAGAAATCGGGTAAATGGAGAATGGTAACAGATTTAAGAGCTGTAGATAGAGTAATTCAACCTATGGGTCCTTTGCAGCCTGGTATACCTTTACCTTCTATTTTACCAAAGTCATGGCCTTTAAGAGTAATTGACTTAAAATACTTCTTTTTCTCAATTCTATTGGATAAACATGATAGGGAAATGTTTGCTTTCTCTGTACCTACTTTTAATAACAGTAAACCAATCAAGAGGTATCATTGGAATGTACTTCAACAGGGAATGTTGAATAGTCCAACTCTGTGTCAATATTTCATGCAATAACCATTAGAAATAATGCGTAAGTAGTTTCCTCAATCTATTATCTATCATATGGATGATATTTTGTTGCCTGATTCCAATGTAGTTATTTTAGATAACGTATTTAAGGAAATGCAAAGAATTCTCCCACTATGGGGGTTAAAAATTTCTCCTGATAAAATACAAAGGAGAGATTCAATCAACTATTTGGGTTATAAAATGAGTCAACAGAGAATAAGATCACAAAAGGTACAGATCCGTAGAGACCAATTGAAAACTCTTAATGATTTTAAAAAATTAATGGAAGATATAAATTGGCTAAGGCTCACCCTTGGTTTAAGTACATATGAGTTAAGTAATTTGTTTTAAACATTACAAGGGGATTCAAATCTAAACAGTCCAAGATGTTTAACTGTTGAGGCAGAAAAGGAATTAATGTTGGTAGAACAAAGATTGCAAGATACATACATAGATTTAATTGATCCTCAACTTGATTGTATTTTGATAATTTTACCATCAACTCATTCTCCTACAGGGCTTATTATGCAACAGGAAGATAGTATTATGGAATGGAATTTCTTACCACATAAAGTAAAAAAAATTAAAGACATATATAGAAAAGATATCTAAATTAACTGTAAAAGGTAGAATAAGACTATGTCAATTATCAGGAATGGACCCACATGGAATAATAGTGCCTACTAATGCTGAGATTATGTCATTGTGGATAATCAATGAAGATTGGCAAAGAGCTTGCAGTCATTATTTGGGAGAAATTATAACACATTTCCAAAATGCAAATGTATACAATTTATATATATAAAAAACCTAACTGGATTCTTCCTCATATTGTAAAGGGAATGTCAATTCCTGATTCACCAACCTTCTATACTGATGCTAACAAGATGGAAATGGCTGGTTATAAGACAGACAAAATCAGCAAGGTAATCAAGAGTCCATATATTTCAGTTCAAAAAGCAGAATTGTATGCAATCCTTATGGTGTTATTAGGTTTTTCTGAGTCTCTTAACATAATTACTGATTCTCTATATGCAGAAAGAGTTGTGTTGCATATAGAAACTGCTGAATTTATTCCCGATAACACAGATTAACTTCTTTATTTATACAATTGCAACAAGTCATCAGAAGTGGAAATAACCCATTATATATAACCCATATTCGATCCCATACAGGTTTGCCAGGTCCACTGGCACAAGAAAATAAGGAGATTGACCACTTACTCAAAGGAAATATAAATTTCATCAGAAACATCATGTTAACAGTTCAGGTTTAAAGAAAATTTCTCTATTACCTGGCAACAAGACAGGGAAATAATTTAAAAATGTCCTACGTGTTCTCTGTATAACCAAACTCCATTAACTGCTGGTAGTAACCCTAGAGGTACTAAAAAGAATGAAATCTGGCAAATGGATGTTTTTTATTTTGCAGAATTTGGAAAACAAAGGTACATACATCATACCATTGATACATACTCAGGGTTTCAATGGACAACTGCTTTAAGTTCTAAAAAGGCTGATTGTATTATTGCACATTTATTAGAAATGATGACATTTATGGGTGTACCTGCACAAATTAAGACTGGTAATGCTCCTGCATATATATCTAATAAAATGAATCAATTCTTTGCATATTATAATATAAAACATGTTACTGTTATACCACACAATCCTACAGGACAAGCAATTGTAGAAAGATCTAATCATACCTTACAAGAGATGCTCTTTAAACAAGAGTAGAATTAAGGAATCCCAAGGATAGATTACACAATGCTTTGCTAACTTTGAATTTTCTAAATGTTGGTGAAAAGGGTACCACTGCAGCTGAGAGACATTGGGTTATACAAAAACCCGAGGAATTAAATCAACCAATATATTATAAGGATATTTTAACTTTAGAGTGGAAACCTGCGATGGTTTTAAGATGGAGACATGGTAATGCTTATGAGTTTACAGGGAATGAAAAAAAATGTGGTTACCAACAAAACTTATAAAGATTAGGTTTGACCAGGGAGAACTTCCCATTAGCTGAAATATGAATGTCTTTGCATGGTAAGAGTATTTTATTAACTGTATGGTTTTCATGATATTCCAATCTTTTATCTAGGATGGATAGAGTTTATGCCTTAAAATGGACTGACAAAGTTGTTCTTTGCCTTCCATTTACTCAAATTTAGAGCAAAAAGTTATTTTCAGAGCCAAGGACTGAATGACAATAACAAGACAAATGGGCCAGAAGATTCAACCTAACATACTGCTTCAATCACTGTTTTCTTAAAACCTTTGCGTGCAAATCATTTTTAAAAGGGCTAGTCCAAAAATGATTGGTCCTACAGAGACTGGACAACAAAAGTTATAGATAACTTTCCTGGGAATTGGCCAATATCTCATTTTTTAAAGGGTACCCGAAAATATTTACACTCCATTCACAAGAGATGGGATGGAAGTTTTTTGTTGTGTTTTATGTTATGTGTTGTGATTGTTTGTTGTCATCTAGGATGAATGGATATATGATATGTGTTGTGAAAAAATAAGAATTGGATTCAGGGATTTTCTTCTTTTCCTCACTCTCTTCTTTGTCTCTTTTATTATTAAAAACTTAAGATTATTTTGTTATATTAATAGATATTGATAGAAATTTAAGATTGTTTTGTTATAAAAGATATTGATAGAAATTTAAGATTATTATGTTTTACATACACTTAAAGATAAATTTTACTTTCAAAATTTCAAGATTTCTTTTGAAAAATAAAAAATTGTTTTTCTCCCATTGTCCAAAAACCAATTTGCTCTAGGAAAGATATTACATGCCATCTTTTTACAGCACAAATGGAGACTTACAAATGTCTTTCCTCTGTTCAAAGAACAGAAAGTATTCCTTAATTGATTTAAGCATCCTGAACATCCAAGGCATTTTGGTAATTGCAGAGCTATATGCCACTTGTGAGAAATTATATATTTTTCAGAACAATGGGACCAGAGTCCAAAGAAGACAAGACAAGTAACCCAAATGATCCAGCCTCATAGACTGTCTCAATAGCTGTTTCCTCAAAAATCTGCATCAAGAACAACTTCAAACAACTTACTGAGATGGCCCAGCCTCAAAGACTGAACTTTCCTACCAAAGTCCAGCTTGGAACTACAAATTGCTCAGAACATTCAAATTGCTGAGCACGTAGAGACTAGACAGAAAATGTTACAATTTACTTGCTTAACCATTTTTTTTTCATTTTATTTGGGCCCCTAAACAGGTTTTCTGCATCCCAATTCAGCAGGAAGAAGTTGACATCCCATTCCCAAAAAGTTGGGTGGATGATAGATGTCGTTTAGGGGGAATGATTACAAAGTGTTATATGGTCTTGTTAAGCAAGGTGTAGGAGGTTAGGCTCAGGGATTTCTTTCTCTTTCTTTATCCTTCCTTCTCTCTTATATAGGGGGAGAAGACTTGAAAAGAAAAAAGAGGGGGGGATATGGATATATAATATATAATTGATAAGAATAAAAGGATAGATTATTGAATCTACTCCTATAGATCTTTGCATATTGATACAAAATTAAGGCTGTATTTTGACTAGGTATTGTACCTATGTAATTAAATTTGCAATGTGAAGTTCTAGTCTTTGTGACAGTAACTATCACAAACTGTTTAGGATAATTAAGAAATGCAAGTTGATAGTCATTCAAACTTGTGATTTTATTAGGATAATTAAGTTAGTTAATCTCAGAGGTTCCAAGTTAATCAGATATTAAGTTGTTAGAGACAAACAACATTTGCAGAAAAACCTGTATGTTTGTGTGTACCAGAAAATGTAAGTAATAAAGAAAACAAACAAACACGAGTTCAGTTTCAACATATGCTAACATTAACAAAACTATTTTTGTTCTATCATTGTAGTATTCAATAGTTTAATTTTATAAATGGACTTATATAATAATTGCACATCATTTTACAAAATATTTTTCTCTGCCAAGTTCTTGGAAAATATCATCTTACTGTTTATCAGAAATAGAGTCCACAGTAAACCCTACTGATACATGCACTGTGCTGGTACTGCATGCTTGCTTCTGTGGCCCTGATATCTATGACGATGCCTACCATCAAAGAGAGCTTGCTTTTACCCCTTCTGGTTTCTTCTGTCACATCCCCTGTTAACTTGTGGTTGTCTTTAACTCCTTTAAGCTGTTACTCATTGACTCTTGTCATCTATCACAGCCTTTACTTAGGATTGATCTTTGTTGTTGGTACAACATCATCATAGCACTCACTTGCATTGAACAAAACCTATCTAGTGTATACATTGGTAATGATTTTCCTAACATCTATTCAGCTGGAATTATCCTCTATATTATGTTATATGTTTATGTTTCAGAGGTCTATAAAGCAAGTAAGTTTTCAGAATGACAAGGGAGAACTGTGCCTGTGCTCATATTATCTCTAGTTGGCAGGTCTGCTGCCTTTGGCATTGCAAATATTGTTGGAAATAAATCAACTTCTTTGCCTCAAATTATTTTTGTGTCCTCATTATTTTAAAGTTTTCTTTTCATTCCCCCACCCCCTTTATTTTTTTAACAAAAAAAAAGAGAGAGAATTTTGGAAATTGAAATGGCCTATGTTCCTGGAATTCATGGAATGTAAGATGAATAAAATGATAAAAACATTACTAAACAAAGCAATGATTATGTTTTAAAGGTAATTTGCATCTTCGATAATTTTAGGTCTGCACTTCCCATCTTCTTAGATGTGTGAAACTGGGTCACGTCTGATTGTTCTTGAGCCTATCCTTTCAGTGTTGCGCTGACCAGAATAGTAATGAAGAGTTCTTACCAAATTAACGTTGTGGACACAGATTTAGTATAAGATAAAATATGAGTTTTATTTAGAACATTTTAAATGTTTTATATTGAGGAAACTGTGCTTTCATCAAATCTCCACAAAAATCATTTCAGGTATGCCTTTCTTTGTCAGATGCATATTTCTTGGTGTCAGAGAATAGAAGTTTTCTTTGTTCACCTTGTTGCTTCTTATACCCAAACCCTGTTGCTGTTCACATGCAGAAATTCTACTTAAGTCAATGTTCTTTAAGAGCATGGTCCCTTGTAGCTGAAGCACACTACAGACTACAGAGAATGATCCACAAATTGAATTTTTGTATATATTTATCTATATATATATATAGATAGATATAGATATATAGTGATATATATATATTGATATATAATATATGACATATTCCTCTTCATCAATTTCTTTCTTGAGAGATTTGAAGGTTCATCATAAATATATTTAAATCGTTGGTTAGATTTATTCCTACATATTTAATTTTCTTTGAGACTATCAAGAATAAGAATACATCTACATTCCAAGAGTGAATATATATAATATTTGATAAATATATGCATTTAATTTTAACAATCTTTGCCAAAAGAGTTACTGACTTACTGAGCACCATATGATGTGTCATTTAATAAGGCTTATTACAGATATTGAGATATAAAATTTGCTTTATTTTTGCAGAAAATTAAGACAAAAAATATCAAAGAAGGAAAATATCAAAATACTGATGACTCACTTGACATAGGCCTCATATTCCCATTTTTGTTACTGCCAAAGTTGTAATAAAATATCTCTGGATATGTTCAGTAACCAGGAACTATTTTCCTGCTTGAATAATTGCACTTATTGATCAGTAAGCCATTTAATGTGTTTTTATGTGACTTACCCAGCTTTATTTGCAATGCCACAAAAGAAACAAAAATTAGACAAAGTTCCTCCCTGTCTTAATGAAATTTGTATTCACTAATAGTATATGCTATAAATAAGTAAACAACCAAATAAAAATAATGGCAGCATTTATTGTTCCTTAATTTATTCTTAGATTTACTGATTTAGTACAAATATATATTTTCTCATGTGTATCAGCTCAATTGCTTTTCTATTGTGAATAATGTTAACTAACTAGATATATGAATAAAAAAACAATTATTCCCAGAGTAAGCATGTATATTTCAACTCTATACATACTTATTAAATATTTTTGTTCTAACTGGTCAAATACAGATAAGAATTGATCATGGGATGCTTGATCCACTAAGTGCCTTCAAAAAGAAAATTGTGACAGCTCATATTAGTGAATTAACAGCTAAACTGGGTGAATTGGAAAAAAAAGAAGCAAACACTCCCAAGAGGAGAAGAAGGCAGGAGATCATCAAACTTAGGGCTGAAATCAACAACTTAGAAACAAAAAGAACTATACAAAGAATCAATGAAAACAAGAGTTGGTTCTTCGAGAAAATCAACAAAATAGACAGACCCTTAGCCAAATTAACTAAAAGACAGAGGGAGAAAACACAAATCAACAAAATCAGAAATGAAAAGGGTGAAATAACAACAGACATTGAGGAAATCCAGAGAATTTTTGGATCCTACTTTAAAAATCTATACTCCACCAAATTTGAAAACTTAAGTGAAATGGACAATTTTCTTGATAGATTCCACCTACCGAAGCTAAATCAAGATCAGATAAACAGATTAAACAGCCCTATTACCCCTAAGGAAATAGAAACAGTCATTAAAAATCTCCCAACAAAAAATGCCCAGGGCCAAATGGCTTTAGCACGAAATTCTACTGGACCTTCAAAGAGGAGCTAACACCAATACTTTTCAAACTATTTCACCAAATAGAATCTGAAAGAACATTGCCAAACTCATTCAACGAGGCCACAATCACCCTGATTCCTAAACCACACAAAGAAAGAGAACTTCAGACCAGTCTCCCTCATGAACATAGATGAAAAATACTTAATAAAATACTAGGAAACCGAATTCAAGAACACATCAAAAGTATCATACACCATGATCAAGTACGCTTCATCCCAGGGATGCAGAGATGGTTCAACATACGAAAATCTATCAACGTAATTCACCATATAAACAAGATGAAAGAAAAAAACCACATGATAATCTCGTTAGATGCAGAAAAAGCATTTGACAAAATCCAACACCCCTTCATGCTAAAAGTTCTGGAGAGAACGGGCATACAAGGGCCGTACCTAGAAATAATAAAGGCAATATACAGCAGGCCAGTGGCCAACATCAAATTAAATGGAGAGAAACTTGAAGCATTTCCTCTAAACTCAGGGACAAGACAAGGATGTCCACTTTCACCATATCCCTTCAATATAGTACTTGAAGTTCTTGCTAGAGCAATAAGACAACTAAAGGACATCAAGGGGATAAACATCAGAAACGAAGAAGTCAGATTATCCCTATTTGCAGATGATATGATAGTATACATAAGCGACCCCAAAAATTCCACCAGAGAACTCTTACAGCTGATAAACACCTTCAACAAAGTGGCTGGATACAAAATTAATTCAAAAAAAATCAGAAGCCCTTCTTTATACAACAAACAAATGGGCTGAGAAAGAAATAAGGGAAACAACCCCCTTCACAATAGCCACAAACAACATAAAATACCTGGGGGTAACTTTAACCAAGCAAGTAAAGGACCAGTACAACAAGAACTTCAAGCCCTTGAAGAAAGAAATGGAAGAGGCCTTTAGAAGATGGAAAGATCTCCCATGCTCATGGATAGGTAGGATCAACATAATAAAAATGGCCATCCTACCAAAAGCAATATATAGATTCAATACAATTCCTATCAAAATACCAACACAATTTTTTATAGACTTGGAAAGAGCTAGTCTCAATTTCATATGGAACAACAAAAAGCCCAGAATCGCTAAATCAATCCTGTACAATAAAAAAACATCTGGAGGTATTACCATCCCAGATTTCAAGCTGTACTACAGAGCAATAGTTGTAAAAACAGCATGGTATTGGTATAGAAACAGACCAGTAGACCAATGGAATCGAATTGAAGATCCAGAAATAGACCCACACACTTATGGCCACCTAATTTTTGACAAAGAAGCCAAAACGGCACAATGGAAGAAGGACAGCATCTTCAACAAATGGTGCTGGTCCAACTGGATGTCCATTTGTAAAAGAATGAAGTTAGACCCATACTTATCACCTTGTACAAAACTTAAGTCCAAGTGGATCAAAGACCTTAACATAAGGCCAGTCACACTAAATCTACTAGAAGATAAAGTGGGAGAAACCTTCGAACTAATTGGCACAGGCAACAACTTCCTGAACAGAACACCAACAGCTCAGGACTTGAGATCAACAATCAATAAATGGGACCTCATGAAACTGAAAAGCATCTGTAAGGCAAAGGACACTGTCATTCGAACAAAACGGCAGCCTACAGACTGGGAGAAAATCTTCAGCAACCCCACATCTGACAGAGGGCTAATATCCAAAATCTACAAAGAACTCAAGAAATTAAATGCCAAGAAACCAAATAATCCAATCAAAAAAATGGGGGACAGAGTTAAATAGAGAATTCACAAAGGAACAATCCCTGATGGCTGAGAGACACTTGAAGAAATGCTCACCATCCTTAATCATCAGAGAAATGCAACTCAAGACGACTCTGAGATTCCATCTCACACCTGTCAGAATGGCTAGGATCAAAAACTCAAATGACAGCACATGCTGGCGAGGGTGTGGAGAAAGGGGTACCCTACTCCATTGCTGGTGGGAATGCAGGCTTTTGCAACCACTATGGAGGTCAGTCTGTCGATATCTTAGAAAACTTGGAATAGCTCTGCCTCAGGACCCAGCCATACCACTTCTGGGTATACACCCAAATGCCTCTTCACGGAATCATAAGGAAATTTACTCATCTATATTTATAGCAGCCTTATTTGTAATAGCTAGAAACTGGAAACAACTCAGATGTCCCTCAACCGAAGAATGTGTTAAAAAACTGTGGTACATCTACACAATGGAATATTATTCAGCTATCAGGAACAATGAAATTATGCAATTTGCAGCCAAATGGATGGAACCTGAGAAGCTCATCCTGAGTGAACTAACCCAGACTCAGAAGGACACATATGGCATCTATTCACTTATAGTAGGATTTTAGCTGTATAGTAGAAGGTATCAATACTACAACTAACACACCAAAGGGAACTTGGACATAGACTTCTTATTTTTAATTTCTAATTTTTATTTATTTTTTATGTATTAGTTATATTTTTTCTATTTTTTAGTCTCTTTTATCTATTGTATGCTTGTTGATTTGTTTGTTTAGTAGCTCTCTCTCCCAGGCAACGAGACACTTTTCAATGATGGTACTGCTTCGTAGATCCCCAATAAATGAAGAGGCTCTTGGCCCTCATACGACCTCTCAACTGAGATGAGGGACTGTTATATAAGGACACCCCACTCCAGAGAAATGGGATGGAAGGGTTAGGAGGTAAAGAAAAAAAAATGAAATGTAATGTTTCGGCCTTTTACTACTAACTGTCATGAACTGTTTAGGATAATTAAGAAATGCAAACTAATGGTTATGCAAGCCAGTCACTCTGTTAGGTACTGTGACAGCCTATTATTGTTACTTGCTAAGCTAATCAGAAATAAACCTGCTAAGAGACAAGCAACATCTGCTTACCCTAATATAAGAGATAGATAGGGCCTCTTCAAAAACCTCAAGGGATCTGCAGAATATGGCATTCAAAGATGTTTTCGTAACTTTAGATTTTTTTATATCAAGACATATCAACTCCTGACAGTACCCCCTATTCTCCTCCAAGTAGAAGATGAGCATCGAAGAATCTCCAGTGGGAGATGATTGAATTAGTCGCAAGCCTATCTCTTGGTAGGATAAGCCCCTTTCTCCAACTGTAGACAGAATGCTGTCCAAAAAGGACAAAACCTGGAAGCAGGTAAGTCGACAGCCTAGATCTGCCAAGACAGGGTAGGTAAGTCCTTCATAACCCCTGCTCTACAATCAATGTCTGTCAGAGAAATGGGGCCAAACGACTGAAGAGTGATGCTGTAATGTATGGAGAGAATATGGGAACTGTCCAGGCAGCCACTGGTATGTCATTTCTTAGTTTGGGAAGCTGCAGACCCTGTACTTCCTATAAATTCAGATGTATTTATCCCTCTCAGGTCTCTGAGGTGATTGAAGAACAGATAGATAAAGTCTCATAATTAAATTTTGAGTTGTTTAGGAGTCAAGAGAGTGCTATACATCTAAGAAGATACTTTTAAAATTGTGTTGCAATTAGTATGAATGTTGAGTCAGATATAGAACTTTAAACTCATGGAGATTTTTAGATAGTAGAATGTTAAAGTCAGGTACCAAATACATATGGACTGGTCATTGGGAATGTACGTTAAGCCATATAACCCTCATAACTGTGGCCTAATTACCTCTGTTGTACTGTATTGTATTTATTATTATAAGAGAAAGAGCCATTTGTTGGACTGAAAGGAGAAACTTTAGGGGGAAAGAAGGTATACCTTAAACTTAAAAGAAAAAAAAAAGGGAAGAGGATGGGGGGTTGAGTGTGGGAGGGTGGGACTGGAGGAGGAATAGAGAGGGGACTGTGATTGAGATATAACTTGAAGAAATAAAAAAATAAAGGAAAAAAATAGCAAGAGGAAAATATCCTAGCAACATAAAAAAAATAAAAATGCAAGGTGAAATGTTGGCCTTTTGATAGCAACTGTCACAAAATGTTTTGGGTAATTAAGAAATGCAAACTAATAGTCATTCAAATATTTCATTTTGTTAGGTACTAGTGTAGTGAATCACACATATTTTCTAAGTTAATCAGAAATCAAGTTGCTAAGAGACAAGCAACATTTCCTTATCCAAATATACAGAGATATATGTAAAAAATCCTCAAGAAATCAGTAGTATACGGCATTCAAAGATGTTTCCTTAAGATTTTTTTGATATTGGGACAATTCAGCTCCTTACAACACCCCTCATTCCATCCAAGGAGATCATGAACATCAAGGAATCTCTGTTTGGAGATGGTTGCATTAGTGGCAAGCTTGCCACTGGGCAGCAGAAATCCCTTTCTTCAATTGTAGACAAAATGCTGTCCAAAAAGGACAAAAATTGGAAGCAGGTATGTTGACAGCCCAGCTCTTCCAAGACAGGGTAGGCAAGTCCTTCATAATTCCTGCTTCACTATTAATGTCTGTCAGAACTACTGGGCCAAAAGGCTGAAGATAGATGCTCCAATGTTCTGAGAGTATTTGGGGATTGTACAGATAGCCAGTGGTTTGTCATTTCTTAGTTTTGGAAGCTGCTTGCTCTGCACTTTCTGTTTATTTGGGTATATTTATCCTTCTCAGGTCTTTGATGTGGTTGAAGTCTAGACAGTTATAGTCTCACAGTTAAGTTTTAAGTTTTTAGGAATTAAAAGGATGTTTTAAGTCTAAGAAGCTGGTTTTAAGTTTGTAATGTAAGTTAGGATGGAAACTGAGTTAGTTATAGATCTTCAAACTCATTGAGATAGATAGACAATAGAATATCATTTGCTAAATATGTATGGACTGGACATTAGGAATGTATGTTATACACTATAATTTTCATAATTTTGGCCAGTTGTTCTTATTGTTTTGTATTGTATTTACTGTTATAAGAAAAAGCGCCTGTTATTGGACTAAAAGGGGGGAGGTGTTGGGGTGAAAAAAAGATACACGTTAAATTAAACAACACCAACAAAAAAGCAGATAGTAGGATGAGGGGCAAAGAGGGAAGGTGGGAGGGGACTTTGACAGAGGTGTAACTTGAAATAAATAAATAAATGTTAAAAATTTAAATTAAATTAAGAAAAATTAGATTTGCCACAGCATACTATAAAAACCACAATAATAATTATGTTACTAAACAAAGATATTAGCATATGGAAGATATACACTCATCTAAAATAGACAATGAGAAATAGAAACACTACAGGGAGTTAAAAGATAGCTTAGCAGTTAAGATCCCTTGTTGCTCTTGCAAAGGATCCAC
Source organism: Lophiomys imhausi (assembly GCA_907164525.1). NCBI lineage: Eukaryota > Metazoa > Chordata > Mammalia > Rodentia > Muridae > Lophiomys > Lophiomys imhausi. The sequence continues at coordinate 1,680,367 of CAJQZJ010000382.1, read as the reverse complement.
ATTTAGGTTTCTGCATCTATATGGTGGCTCATAAGGATCTGTAACTTCAGTCAAGGGGGTCCAACACTATTTTCTAGCTTCTTAAATGTTGTTTCAAAGACAGTGTTCGATAATAGAGTGGCACTAGTTAACTATCCACCTGCCAATGAAAGCTTCATTACTGATAATAAACAGGATACAGAAAGTCCTTGGAATAACATGTGATGTGCATATGTACATACAAACAATGTTCACATAATACAATAAAAATAAATGAATTTAAGAAAAAGAATATATGCAAGAATTGAACATATTTTTAATGGAACACAAATAAATATTGTGTGATACAAAAGCAGACTAATAATACAAATAACAAGCCAAGACGAGGCATTATGTGATTTTTCTTTTTTTTTTTT
>CAJQZJ010000382.1:1639938-1670362 GCA_907164525.1 Lophiomys imhausi | reverse complement strand
AAGAAGAAGAAGAAGAAGAAGAAGAAGAAGAAGAAGAAGAAGAAGAAGAAGAAAACACTCCCAAGAGAAGAAGATGGCAGGAAATCAACAACATAGATACAAAAATAACAGTACAAGAAATTGATAAAAGCAAGAGTTGGTTTTTTGAGAAAGATCAACAGAATAGAAATACCCTTAGCCAAACTAACTAAAAGGCAGAGAGAAAATACCTATATCAACAAAATCAGAAATTAAAAGGGAGAAATAACAACAGACATTGAGGAAATCCACAGAATCTTTAGGTCTTACTTCAAAATGCTGTATTCCACAAAATTTGCAAACCTAAGTGAAATTAACAACTTTCTTGATAGGTTCCATCTACTAAAGTTAAATCAAGGTCAGGTTAACAAAGTAAAGTGTCCTATAACCCTTAAGGACATAGAAGTAGTCATTAAGTCTTCAAACCAAAAAAAAAAAAAAAAAAGAAAAAAAAAGAAAAAAGAAAAAAGAAGCCCAGGGCCAGATGGTTTCAGAAGAGAATTCTATCATGCCTTCAAAGAAAAACTAATACCAATGCTGTTCAATATTCCACAAAATAGAAACTGAAGGAACATTGCCAAATTCATTCTATGAAGTCACAGTCACCCTGATATCTAAACCACACAAAGAACCAACAAAGAAAGAGAATTTCAGACCAATTTCCCTAATGAACATAGATGCTAAAATACTCAATAAAATACTTGCAAATCAAATCCAAGAACACATCAAAAGCATCATATACCTTGATCAAGTAGGTTTCATCCAGGAATGCAGGGGTCGTTAAATGTATGAAAATCCATTAACTTAATCCACCATGTAAGAAAGCTTAAAGGAAAAAAAAAACACATGATCACATCATTAGATGCTGAAAAAAGCATTTGACAAACTCCAACACCCCTTCATGCTAAAAGTCTTGGAAAGAACTGGCATACAAGGACCATACCTAGAAATAATAAAAGCGATATATAGCAAGCCTTTAGCCAACATCAGATTCAATGGAAAGAAACTTAAAGTATTTCCTTTAAAATCAGGGCCAAAGCAATGATGCCCACTCTCCCCTTATCTCTACAACATGTACTTGACGTTCTAGTCAGAGCAATAAGACAACTACAGGAGATCTAGGGGATATAAATCAGAAAGCTAGAAGCCAAATTATCCCTATTCGCAGATGACTCCTATAGCTGATAGACTATTTCAGCAAGGTGACTGGATACAAAATTAACTCAAAAAAATCGGTAGCCCTTCTTTACACAAAAGATAAATGGACTGAGAAAGAAATTAAGGAAACAATACCCTTCACAATTGTCACAAATAACATAAAATACATGGGGGTAACTCTAACCAAGCAAGTGAAAGACCTGCACAACAAGAATTTCAACTCCTTGAAGAAAGAATTTGAAGAGGATATCAGAAGATGGAACGATCTCCCATGTTTGTGGATAGGTAAGATCAAGATAATAAAAATGGCCATCCTACCAAAATCAATGTACAGATACAATGCAATTCCCATCAAAATACCAAAGCAATTCTTCACAGATCTTGAAAGAACAACTCTCAACTTCATATGAAAAAAACAATAAACCCAGGACAGCTAAATCAATCCTGTAATAAAATAACATCTGGAGGTATTCCCATCTCTGATTTCAAGCTATACTACAGAGCAATAGTAATAAAATTGCATGGTACTGGTATAGAAACAGACAACTTGATCAATGGAATTGAATTAAAGACCCAGAAATAAACCCACACACCTATGGTCACTTAATTTTTGACAAAGAAGCCAAAACCATACAATGGAAAAAGGAAAGTATCTTCAACAAATGATGCTGATCTAACTGAATTTCAATATGTAAAAGAAAGAAAATAGATCCATATTTATCACCTTGCACAAAACTTAAGTCGAATTGGATCAAAGACTTTAACATAAAACCAGACAAATTAAGTCTAACAGAAGAGAAAGTGGGAAAAAGCCTTGAACTCATTGGCAAAGGTGACAACTTCCTGAACAAAGCACCAATAGCTCAGACTTTAAGACCAACAATCAATAAATGGGACCTCATGTAACTGAAAAGCTTCTGTAAGGCAAATGGCAGTCATTAGAACAAAACAGCACCCTACAGATTGGAAAAAGATCTTCACCAACATCATGTCTGATAGAGGGCTAATATTCATAATTTATAAAGAACTCAAGAAATTAAACACCAACAAACCAAGTAAGCCAATCAAACAATGGAGAACAAGCTAAACCGAGAATTCACAAAATAGGAGTCTAAAATGGCTGAGTTACTTGAAGAAATGCTCAACATCCTTAGTTATCAGAGAAATACAATTCAAAATAACTCTGGGATTCCATCTCACTCCTCTCAGAATGGCTCAGATCAAAAACTCAAAAGACAGCACATGCCGGCGAGGTTGCTGGAAAGGGGGTGCATTCCCACATTACTGGTGGGAGTACAAGCACTATGGAAATCAGTCTGGTGATATCACAGCAAACTTGGAATAGCTCTACCTCAAGACTCAGCCATACCACTCCTGTGCAATCCAAAAGATTCCTCAACAATCCACAAGGACATCTCCTCAATGTTAAAAAAAAGAAAAAAAAAAGAAAGATAGTGTTTCTTGAAAGATGGATAATAAATATAGTCAACCCTCCATCAGACATTGAATACCAACAGCTATATTGGAACATGCAGTGTTCCATGTGCTCGGAATAGTTTTTTTCTGAGTGTCCATTACATGCTCAAAATAGCCAGACTACCATAAGGACACCTAACTGCCCAACAACAAAAATTGCTATTTTGCTGGCAACTCTACACTTGAGGGAACCAGGCATGAAACCATCCTATTCAAACAGTTCAATGGCTTTCTTCTGATATTTCAAATTAGTCAAAACAAGAAAAAAATTAGGAAGCATTTACAACATAAATTTAACATAAAACCATCATTTTTTCTTATTTTATATTGTTTATTATGCTTAAGATAGGGTCCTGTGTAACCAACATTGGCTTGGTTTTTCTTATGTAGCTAAGAGTGACCTTGAATTTCTTACCTCCCTGTCTTCACTTCTAGAGTACTTGCATTAGATGCATGCACTCTCGTGCTCAGCTTTCTACATGCTAAGATAGCACTCCACTGACTGAGGTAGATTTCAACTCTATAACCACTACTCTTAAAGCATATAACAGAGACTCATTCTCAGAATTTTGGTCTGGAAATCACTCTTATGATGGTATCTAGCACTCAAATGACCATGGGAAAGAAGCCTCATAAGGTGACGATGCCTGGAATATGATTGTATTTGGAAAGAATTGTGATTCATTATTTAAATCTTCTTATACTACACAATTAACATGGTGATTATTCAGTAATTCTAGAGCTTAAGCCAGAGCTTTTAGAAAAACGTATACAAGACACAGTGAGAAGCATTTTATTAGTAATACTTTTTAATTCATTCTTTCTCTTTATTTGAGAATACATCTTCTAATTGACTTCTTTAGAAGCCATTGGAGGTAAAATCAGAAAAAAATCATTGTGACTAGAACTTGATGTGTTCATTATTATCTATCATAAAATTCTGTGAGGCAAATGCCATCCAAAAGTGATACTTTGTTCCCTTATTCTTAGAATTTAAAACATCCTCAGAAAACAAGCACATCTTGCCTTGTTTTTCAATAGATTTGGTTTGGAAGTGTCTCAATAATCCAAGGTGTCCAGATGACTCCAAGTTCTCTAAGAACGATCCACTGATTAAAGTGTATACATGCATGTCTGTACAACAAGAATTATGTGACCTCTAAAGGCAATCAACAAGCCTTGAAAATAAACTAACACCTTGAAGCATGATGTGGTAACTTCAAAAGAGCAGAATTTCAACTCTAAGAAAAATGTTACACTGATATTTTTTCTAAATATTCTAAAAGAGTTAAAATTATCTATGCATATGTTCTATGAATATGTATGGATAAATATATCTGTATGCATATCTACAAATGAAATGCTTACTAGAAAGTTTGCTTGTGTGGTAATTCTAGAAATCATTGGGTCCTTGGCAAAGGTTTCTTAATTGTGACAGATTTATAGAACTATTTAAACAAGATTTCAGAATGGATGAATTCTAAACCATAGAGGTTAAATATCCCAAGACCTGTCTGAGGAAAAAATAATTCTGTTCCCCAAAGCCTTAGAGAAAAGTGTTACACCTAAAAGGAAACCAGGCCAGGCTCACCCTTAATTACTTCCATTTATTTTTAGGCAGGAAAAAAAAAAAAAGGACAAGGATGATTGATGGTTCTCCAGTGAGAAAAATCTAATGAGAAGGAGGGCAAAGGGCAAGCTACTTTTCAAAAAGGGAATAAAAAAGAAAAGAATGGTGCAAGAACTCTAGAGGTCAGTGCCATGCACAAATGACCTAAATCTGGTGTCAAATTCTGCAGGGAACATTGAAGGGCAAGTCTGAAGACAGTGGCACCCACCTTTGAAGAGAGAATATATAAATAGCATTGCATTGACAACCAATGCATTCCACAGAATAGTTTTGTGGAGCCCATTTAGGGATATGAGGAAGAATTAAAAGCTAACATTAGACTAAAAGAAGCCTTTAAGGGAAAGGCTTTGATCTCACCTTTGGGTAACTCTTGTTCTCAAAAGCTGTAAGTATGATGTCTACTAAACTAAGTGTAAGACATGTGGCCAAAACCAAAGGTGATAGGGTGGGGCAATGAGGCAGCCAATCTACATCAATGCTGAAGCTGTGCACTCTTTCAAAAAATAATTAGATAACTGAGTATCCCCACCCCCAGGTTCCCCATAAAGTCCAAGTAATATGCCCCTCCCCCCAAACAGTGGTTTTGGACTAACTCTTCTAATCCTCTGTTCAGCACTCCTATTAGGAACATAGATATTGAACCCCTGATATGGATGAAATATGAGTACCTCAATGTTGATTTTCAGCAAAAGACACCAACTTGTTAGTACCAAGGTTATGTGAACCCCAAAGTTTCTAGTATCAGTAGGAGCATAACCTTGAGCAACAGGATGTAATAAATGAATGGTAAAACAAACCTTGCAGACAGAAGTAGCACCATCAAAGCAAAAACATGCCAGCCACCCTAAACTAAAGCTCCTATTTATTTTATGCTTAATTGGTATTATTTGACCTCTAGATACTAAGGCCTCCAAAACCTAAGACGATAACAGGGGTCCCAAAAATAAGGGAGTAATTTTCTTTCTTATGTCCCTTATTAGAATGTCATTAAACTTTGAAAGGAACCTGAACTAGTTGTGAGAATTCAAGGGAAGGAAGTGTATTATTTGGGATGCCACTAAAACATAGAGAGGTTGCCATATGGAGTGGGCAGCAACCTCCACCCACAGAATCATGGGTATGCATGTGAGTTCACACATAAAAGAGCATGCATGTTCAAATGTTACAGAAAGTGAAGGCTACAAAGACACTTAAATGTTACAGAAAGTTCAACTACTGCCCATCTTTGTTATCCAGTCATAAGTTTAGAAAATTAGAAACAGTTAAAATATGCATAGGATGTGAGCTGTGGACAAGAGGAAAATTGGAATCCAAGATAAATGAGTTGTAGGAAGATAACATGAAGTAAGATAAAAACATGCTGTTTATATATTAAGTTCCTGAGCAGTGTTGAGAAACAGAGGTGGCAGGTAGTAGAGTCTGCTGGTTAATTTTAATGTCAACTTGAAACAGTGTATAGTCACTGAGGAAGTAGCAATCAAAGTTGAGGGTTGCTTAGATCAGATTTGGCTATGGCCATCTTTGTAAGTCACTGAACCTATAGTTGTGGAAAGGCTCAGCCCACTATGAAAATGATCATCCCTAGGTAGGTGGTATTAGGCTGTAAAAGAAAGCTATATGGGAGTGAGTGAGAGAGGGAGTGAGACAGTAAGCAGTATTCCTCCACGTCCTTTCTCCCAGGGTCCTGCCTGGAATTCCTTCCCTGATTTCCTTTAGTGGTGGACTGTGAACTGAAAGTGTGAGATGAAATAAACCCTTCCCCCCTCTAAGTAGCTTTTGGTCATGATCTCTATTGTAGCAAAAGAAAGAAAATAGGGACACAGTATGAGGAAGATGCTCTCTAGCCTGGGAATCAATGAGAATAAGTTTCAAGTAAACTGTGATTCTGATTCTCATATATCCATGCCCATTCTTGTGTAAATTGAGAGAAAACAATGAATCAATAAAAAGGGAAAACAATCAACCAATTCCTCACATTTGAATGAGTAACTCTCTCATACCTATGGAAAGAAGGTTAAGCATGGAGGAATTTCACAAAGAACTATGCTTGATCTAAAAGATATTTAAGAAAAAATATGAACATCACTTCATAGATTTTTCTGAAAATATTGGGTCAATATGATCTTGAGAAAGACTAGATTCCTGCTCATTGAAGTGATAGAGTGGTCATAGCTCACAGTATGCAAGTTGTTCTTACTTGAAGAAGAAGGAAAAGGATACTACTAAGTGGCATAAATGAATTATTGATAGATGGATAATGGATGGATGTAATGATAAATAGAAAAATGAATAATTAAAGGACAGGTGGATATTCAGAATATGATCAGATCAATTTACTGATAATAAATATGGTGTATTATGATATGGGGTAGCTGAAGATGGATGATAGATAAATAGATGATAGATAGATAGATAGATAGATAGATAGATAGATAGATAGATAGTAGTGTCTTACACCACAAATGGAAGTGCCAAATTTTTCTGTTTTCATTTTGACTTTTATTTTGCATTTGCACATATATTATTTATTTATTTATGCTATTGTTTAGGTAAGAGAAAAGGGGGCATTTATGGACAAAGAATGATTTATTCCAATTACAAGCATAGGCCATGAAAAAAAAACTGGGGTCAGCCCAGAATATCTAGGCATTCACATTTCAGGAGTGGAATATTCATATAAATAGGAACTTAAGAAGATGCTGAAGACCTTTCTTATTATTATTACTTTTTTAGATTTTACTCTACATTTCTATTACTATTTAGGGTTTTTTTTTGTTGTTGTTGTTCTTTTAAAAATGTTGCAAGTAAACACAACACACACACACCAAAATTAACAAGACTCAAAATTTGCACAACTCAGTGACCTTCTATACAACTAAAGAAGTCATTTAGCTATGGAGATTAACATTGGATTTAATACATTTATTATCACATATGCTTTATGCACTTATCCATTACTAACTTTTAAGCTGTGTTCTACTAACTTGTGGGAGTCTCTGTGACCATGGGAGCCAGGAAAGTAATGATCCATATGAAGCAAGAAGAAAATCTGGTTCAAAATCACTCAGTAGCTGATGTTTTTTCAGAGTTCTAGAGTCATCTGGGTTATTAGCTATCTCTGATCATGCTTCTGGGAAGTTGATATGGCTTCCCTACAGATGGTGCAAGGATCACCTAGTTATAGTCATTGTTTTCCAGCCTTCTTGCTAGAAAACAAGTTAAATATCTTTTTCTTTAAAAACACATCACTGTGTGTTTAACAATCTTGGTTTCCCTACCACTCTCCATGAGCACAAGAACCTCTGTGTGTCCAACACTCTGTCTTTTCTGTTCAATATTTTCAACTTTAAAGTCTGCATTTCTTTCTCAATTAATGATTCTGTTGCTGTGACAAGGGAATTTTCTTCATTCTATGTACATAAAACAGGCAGGTCTGTTGCATGTGGTTTCATTGGCATATTAAAAATATTTTATTTCCCTACAATTATCATAGATACATTGGTACTAATTTAAATTTCCTGAGTAAAGTAACTGTGCTTATTTTAAATATTCTTTCACCTTATAATCATAACGAAAAATCTGTAAAAGAAAAACCACTGCCTTGAAAATCGAGGCTGAGCAGAAAGAAGGGAAGAACTGAGAACAACCATAACTTAAAAATACATTGTTTCATAATGAAAAAAAAAGTAAAAATGAAATCCAGTAGCTGGGCATTAAATAATTGCTCTTATACTTCAGAAGTGGTCTGTCACAGCTCTGACTACAGAAAAAAAATGTAGACTCTCTGTGCTTCTCTCATTACACCAGATTCACTGAAAAGGACTTCGAGAACCATCCTCAAAGAAATGAAACACGATCTTCAAGCTGAGATTAATGAAAGGCCATTTATATTCCAAGATCCTGAGTACTTAGGTGTGCATTTTATATGGTGAAAAGGTAATAAACCATCTTTTCATGTGCCGAGGCATCATTGGACTGGTTTCTTGGTAGGTTTATTTTTCTTTATGCAGTAAATGGTAGCAGTCATTCAAAAGCTTATAGGGCTTCTTATTTTGAGGAGTTGCATTATTGGTTAAATTTGGGTTATTCCATGAAGTATACAGTACACAATATTAATAAAATACTAACTTCTTTAACGTCTAAGCCAGTTGAATGATTTAGCTTCAGAAAAACAGAGGTTTTATTTAAGATTTTATTATTTTTATTTTACTTTATGTATGTTGATGTTGTGCCTGAATGCATTACTATGCACTACCTTTGCACATGGTCTCCATGGAGGTCAGAGAGAAGGTTGGATCCTCTGGAACTAGAGGTACAGACAATTGTGGGTTAACATCTAGGTCCTTGGAATTGAACTTGAGTTTGTTGCGGAAGCAGCAAATGTAATAAACTTCCAAGCTATCTCTCCAAATGCAAATGTGATTTTTTTTTTGTTTATTTATTACTTCAAGTTATATCTCCATCACAGTGCCAGCTTTCCACCCCTCCTGGTCCCACCATACCACCCTCCCATCCCTCTCCCACCCATCCTACTCCTCTGATGTGGAGTGTCCATATATATATAAAAGCCCTTCTCAGTTCAACAGTCATATGAAGGCTAAGAGCTTCCTCTTGCACTGTGAGCCTACATGGTAGCACCTCTAGGGCAAATTGTCCCATTAACAGGTAAAAAAGACTATGTTCCTGGTCATTTTGGTGTGTTGGTTGTAGGATAGTTATCCTGTACTATATGACTGAAGTCCAATTATAAGTGAGTAGATGCATGTGCATCTTTTTGGGTCTGGGTTAGTTCACTCAGGATGAGCTTTTCTAGTTCCATCCATTTGGCTGGGAATTGCATGATTTCTTTGTTTCTGATAGCTGAGTAGTATTCCATTGTGTAAATGGACCACATTTTTTATCTATTCGTCGTTTGAGGGACATCTGGGTTTCCAGTTTCTAGCTATTACAAATGAGGCTGCTATGAACATAGATGAGGATATGTCCTTGTGGTTTGGTGAGGAATCCTTTGGGTGGATACCCAGATGTGGTATGGCTGAGTTTTGAGGTAGGGTTATTCAAAGTTTTCTAAGATATCAACAGAATGATTTCCATAGTGGTTGTACAAGTTTGCACTCCCACCAGCAATGGAGGAGTGTTCCCCTTTATTTACAACCTTGCTAGCATGTGCTGTCATTTGATATTTTGATCTTAGCCATTCTGACATGAGTGAGATAGAATCTCAGAGTCATCCTGAGTTGCATTTCTCTGATGATTAAGGATGCTGAGCATTTCTTCAAATGTATCACTGCCATTTTAGATTCCCCTTTTGTAAAATCTTAGATTGGCTCTGTTTGCCAATTTTGATTGGATTATTTGCTTTCTTGGTGTTTAATTTCTTGAGTTCTTTATAAATTATGAATATTAGCCCTCTGTTGGAAGTGAGGTTGGTAGTGATCTTTTCCCAATCTGTGGGTTGCAGTTTTGTTTGAATGACAGTGTCCTTTGCCTTACCGAAGCTTTTCAGTTTCATAAGGTCCCCTTTATTGATTGTTGGTCTTAGAGCCTGAGCTATTGGTGTTCTGTTCAGGAAGTTGTCACCTGTGCCAATTATTTTGAGACTTTTCCCCACTTTCTATTTGATTTAGTGTGTCAGGCTTTATGTTAATGTCTTTGACCCATTTGGACTTAAGTTTTGTGCAAGGTGATAAGTATGGGTCTAATTTCATTCTTTTAAATGTAGACATCCAGTTGGACCAGCACCATTTGTTGAAGATGCTGTCCTTTTTCCATTGTACAGTTTTGGCTTCTTTATCAAAAATTAAGTGACCATAGGTGTGTGGATTCATTTCTGGATCTTCAATTCAATTCAATTGATCGACTGCTCTGTTTCTATACAAGTACCATACTGCTTTTATTACTATTGCTCTGTAGTATAGCTTGAAATCTGTGTTGGTGATACCTCTAGATGTGTGATTTTTTTTTTTTTTTTGTACAGGATTGATTTAGCTATTCTGGGTATTTTTTGTTATTCCATATGAAGTTGAGAATTGTTTTTTTTTTTCCAGATCTATAAAGAATTGTGTTGGTATTTTTGATAGGAATTGCATTGAATCTGTATATTGCTTTTGACAGGATGGCCATTTTTATTATGTTGATCATATCTATCCCTGGGCATGGGAGATCTTCCCATCTTCTGATGTCCTCTTCAATTTCTTTCTTCAAGGACTTGAAGTTCTTGTCATACAGGTCTTTCACTTGCTTGGTTAGAGTTACAATATAAACAGTATTTTACATTGTTTGTGGCTATTGTGAAGGGTATTGTTTCCCTAATTACTATCTCAGCCCATTTATTTTTAATATAAAGAAGGGCTTCTGATTTTTTTAATTAATTTGGTATCCAGCCACCTGGCTGAAGGTGTTTATCAGTTGTAGGAGTCCTCTGGTGGAATTTTTGAGTTCACTTATGTATACTATCATATCGTTTGCAAATAAGAATAATTTGACTTCTTCGTTTCCAATTTGTATCCACTTGATCTCCTTTAGTTGTCTTATTGCTCTAGGAAGAACTTCAAGTACTATGTTGAAGAGATATGGCGAAAGTGGGCATCCTTGCCTGAGTTTAGAGGAAATGCTTTAAGTTTCTCTCTATTTAATTTGATGCTCGTTACAGGCTTACTGTTTACAAAATTGAACATCTCTGTTGTATATACTCTATACAGTCTATAAAAAATGCAGAATAACCAGTTGCAATTAAAAGAGGAGAAATTTCATAACATTAATGTCATAAATATGACTTTCTTAACTAATGGACAGTCTCAAATTATCTTGATTTTGGTGAAATATTGGTTGTGACTATGTGGGCTCTCATTGGGACCCTCTGTGCATATTATGATCTTTCTTTCTGTTTCCCTTATTCTGTGTTTTAAAGATTGACAAGAGGTAGAAACTTAGGGAAACATCATAAAATCCATGAAAACAGTCCCCAGATGTTAGATCTTGAATACAACTACAATAGTTCATTTAGAAAACACCATAAAAGCCACTATTTCTATGACCCATGTCATACTTTTTCCCTTTTGACAACTGATCTCTGATTGATAGTGGGAACATTATAGCTTTAAATTTTTCTTTTATTTTCTTCTTGTGTTTGATTATTTTCATTGTAGGAAAAAGATGAAGTTATTGCTGTGTAAAGATTGTTTCTAGTGGCAGCTAACAAAAGTGATTCAAACTTTTCATCTTGTTGCAGATGATATAAGAAGAAAAGCAAGTATAGGTAGCATTTCTAATGTTCTGAGTCTGCAGGCATCTCCATCAGCTTAATTTACATAAGAGAATGGATCTCTTTTAATGTGTGCAGTTCTTCTAACATACTGTTTACTTCCTCTTTTTGGCGATCCCATGGTCATTATTTTTCTGTCTATAAGGTACAGAGACTTTGTAATGCCTGCTTTGGAAATGATTGAAGGTGACAATAATAGCAATTTCTGTCTACGCTGACCTAGTTTGGCTTTGTATATAGAACACACCTTTTATCAGAATACACCTGAGCTAGGAGGACCACATGCTTAAAGTCTATTATTCCATGTCTGATCTTTCTTTTTCTCATTGTCCCCAACCCACATCACCTTTAGCCCTCTTGTTATTATTTTTGGTGGGTTTTTTATATGTTGTTTTAAATGTGCCTTACATCTCTATTTTCTGTTTAACTTCCAACATGATTCAATGATTCTGAAAAAACACTTTGGAATCATTGAAGTAATCAAGAGGGGATACTTAGGCCCTTGTCTTAGTTATTATTTCTATTGCCATGATAAAGGACCATGAACAAAACCAACTTGGGAAGGAAAGGGTTTATTTCAGCTTCCAACTCTCAGATCTTACTTCATCACTGAGGGAAATTAGGAAAGGTAGGATACTTACTCATGAGAGGAGATTAGAGGCAGGAACCAAAACTGTTGCCATGAGTGAATGCTGTTTAGTGACTTGCTCCTTCTGGATTACTCAGTCTGTTTTCTTATACAGCTCAAAACCAACTACCCAGATGTGGCACTGCCCCTCATTAGGTGCCCCTCCATATTAATCCCATACATGCTTACCTACATGCTGAACTTTGGAAGTATTTTTTCCTGTTAAGATTCCTTCATACCAAATGACTCAACTTGTGTCAAGTTGATATCAAAACTAATCATTTCAATAGCCTTTGAGCTAAATTCAGTGCAGAGTATATAAAGACTATTTTAAAATGTCACATCACACTTCTCCTGCATCTCTTTTTTTCTGTTGATATACTGAAAGTGTTTCTAGTTTTACATATAAAATATATGACAGAAAAGCTCCCTGGCTGTAATTGGTATTTAAAGTTAGAAAGAAGGAATCCCTCAGTTTTACCACTTAATATTCATAGTTAAACTTCTGTAATTAACCATGATTTAGCATGAAATTTTCTTGTACATTGATCCTATTATACTGTGGATGCTATGGTTTCTATTACATTACATGAAGTCGATTTTTGTTATTCTGTTTCAATAGTCCTTCTAGAAGGACCTACTAAAACAGAAACCCAAATATAATGTTCTTACATTCCTTATCTTACAATGGTAGTCAATATGGTTTTTTGTTTGTTTTGTTTTGTGGATTTTCTTCACACACACACACACACACACACACACACACACACACATCCACTGATCTCACTTTACTAACTCTCTGGTTCATTCTGCTAATGGTGTATAGTAGTTTATAAGGATTGGTATATGCACTAGACACTTTCCAAGTCATTTCTCCAAGTTGACTATATAAACAGAATTTCTGTCCCGCTACTTTGACATTTGTAAAAGCATGAATTAAACTAGAATATCTTAATTAATATGGCCCAAAGAGAGAAAGCCATGGAGAAACAAAAAAAAAAGAGAGAATAAAGACAGACTAACTAGAGAAGGGAATCAAAAAGGGAACAGAAATAGCAAGAACAAAAGGAAACCAGCAACAGGGATGGAAGAAAGGGAAAGAAGAAAAGACAAGAAGGAAGAAGCAAGGGAGTAAACCTTTCTCTTGGCAAATAATCACTGGCTCCATCCCTCTTCCTCTCTCATGAAAGGTTAAAGATATTCCCTCCACTGAGCTCACTTTACTAGCTCTCTGACTCACTCTACAAACACGTCTATACTGTTTCACGCATGCCCATTCCTTAGGTGTATAAACTGCACCCTGCTCTCTCCTGCCCCACTCTTTTGTACAGTGCTGGCTTTGGGAGATTGCCCTTTCCTCAATCATAAAAAATTAAAGGTTATCACTGCCTGTTTCTCCTAAGTATTGGTGCTATTTAATCATGACGCTACTGGAGAATTCTAAAAGATGGACTCACATTTAAATATCAGTGGGCAAAGTGAAACTTTTTGTCTATCTTAAGTCAGAAGAAACTAAACAGAGTAAGAAACTAAACAGAGTGATGTATCTTCTCTCACATCTTCAAATTATAATTTGAAAGTACACACATGTATTAATTAAGTATGACTGTGCCAATAGTGCCTTGATCAAGGAGATGTGTGTTTCAGATGTAACTGTTCATCTTTCTACAAAGGAAATATAAACACACACACACAGAAATCACACTTTGCCAATAATTCTACAGAAAATAGCTTCTCATCTAAAAAGACGATAAAGAAAACTTTCTGTCTCCTGAGAGCAAGAATTAAAAGAACCTGGCTGGAATTTCTTAATTAGTTTAATTGAGGTGGAAAGATAAACCTGGAATGTGAGTGACATCCTTTCATGGACTAGACTCTAGACTGAGGGGGAAGGTGAAAGCTATCTGAACCCTGGCAATCATATACTAGTTGAGTGTTCTCTCTTAGAGTGTGGATATAATGTGTCCACTAGCTACTTCGAATTCCTGAGTCCTTCTTCTAGCAATAATGGACTAAAACTTGAAACTGTGAACCAAATACACCCCTTCTTCATTAAGTTGCTTTGCCTCGGGAATATTAGCATAGGAACAGAAAATGAAACTAAGTCAATATGATTGATATTTGAGTATATATTGCACCTAATAATCTTAATCGCATATCCAAGCCTAAGGTATAGAACATTTTTGTTATAAAGCTGTCTTTAAATTTTGGCAGTTTTACAAATCAGGCTATACAATGAAGTCTCTTGATGGACAACCAGGGTACTTTACCTGGCCACATCTTGCTTGACATGTGCTAACTGCTCTCATTCTGTTTCCAAGTTCAAGCCTATTGAAATGGTTTATGCACATCTTAAGGTAGATTATCTACCTTGGCCAAATTTGAATTCACAAGCACAATACGATATTTTATCGCAGAATAGATGAAGCAGAAGATGGTTCCTGATAAATACTAGAATGGGGGGTGGGGGTGGACCTGTCACAGTGCCATGAACCTAGTTGTCTTAGAATAGAAGCCCAAAACATGGAGCACAAATTTTAAAACTGAAACAGCAATTTCAAAGACAATGAGAGTTGCTGCAAAGTGATGATTGGAGCCAACCTTTATTTTACAAAATATACATGGGTTGTTTCTCATATCTCCCTTTTTCTCTATTTCATCATACACTTGCCACTTAGCTATATCATCTTAAACGTGTCTTTAACTTAAATATTATACTATTTCAGGCACATTTGAGAATTCCAAAGTTCTGCTACAAAATTTTATCTCTACATAGAATTTCTAGCATATTTCCAAACCAATTTGCTTTGGAAAATATCCACCATTTCTAATGGCTTTACATTGTCCTGCCTCCTTTTTATCAATGGATTATTTTCTATCCAATAAACAATGAGAGGAAGATGAAGCTCATGCATTTTTATTTTCTTCTTTCAGAGTTCCAGTTGGTAGTCTCCAGGTTTGCAATTACCTTTCCTGTTTGAGTCATTATCTGTCTCTTATCAGTCCTCACTGTTCTTCCCTTAGGACAGATTTTTAGCATGTTTTGTCTGGAGGAGAGAATTTCAAGTCAATTGACTTCATTAGTTCAAAGAACTTTGTTATATTTTAATATGCAAAGAATATCTAAGGTACAAAGAAAGAATGAAAAAATAACACATCTGTACATATTTAGAATCAAAACTGATTTGGAGACTTTAAAAGAAAAAGACACAAAGTTAGGGTGGTTAGGGAAAGGGGTGAATCTATAAACAGTTCAAGGAGGGGGTAAATATAATAAAATCAAGCTTCATCAAACTGTCAAAGATCTAATAATTTTTTTCTTTTTAACTATGTATTTTGTCACATCCATTATTTTCATGTGTGCATCTGAGTCCTCACTTTGGATAAATGAGGAGCTGGGCAATGGCTACATGTCAACAATAATAAGACAGTTTATTTTAACACCCTGAAGAATTGTAAATCACTTAACAGTGATATATAACAAAACATGTACCAATGATTATGAATGTTAATTTGAAATAATCTGGTGCTGCAGTTGAAGACAGAGATGAAGTCACAGAGTAGAAACAAGTAATGAAGATCTCATGGGCAAAATATAGTTTTCTTAGCATGTCTTCCACCTGGCCTTCCATGGACTTTCATGCTTCAATCTGCATTGTTCAATTTTAGCAAACGTCCTGCTGAACTCCTATGCTCTTATCTCTTTGTCTTATCAAGTTTTCTATTTCTTGGTACCCTCCAGGTGACAGCTGATAAGTCTGGCCTACATTTGGCAAGATTCCTGAACAGTTTGACAAGAATCTTCTCTTAACTGTGATAATTTTTCTAAGTAGTTTCCTATCCAATGCCCCTCAGCATGATATAGTACTACAAATTTCCATTTGCTTATGCTGTATTCAGGACTTGAATTTAGTCTTTCCCCCACACTGAAAATCCCATTCCATTTGTCCTAATCCCTTTCACAATAGTTTACCACTTGAAAAAAAAAATGTCTTTCTTTCTCTTTTTACCAAAGTCATCAGAAACTATTTTACTTAATTCAACAATAGTTTTCACTAGCAATTTTGACAAGCAATTTGAGTCCCACTCTCAGCTGTTTTATTCAACCTGTCTCTTGGCTACTCAGCGGTTCTCTCATCACATTTGAGGACATTTAATGCAATCATGTTGCATTTTACACACCCATGTTCATGGCCTGGTTCTCTATTATTCCTTAAGTAAATGAACCTCTTCTTTCACAGTTTGATTGCCTTGTGCTGTGGATTTTTAAAAAATGTATCTAAGTCATTTAGTTTTTCTCATCATGATCTCATTCTGGCCTCCCTCTGATTGCTTCTAATCTCTGTGATAAGAATTTAGATGAGACACACAGTGTGGTGCAAAGGTATTGGGGCTGATTTTTACAGCAACATGAAGTCCTCTAAAGAGCTTAGAGTGGGAAGTAGCCAAAAGCATCTTCATAAAGCACCTTCTTAGTAAGTAAGTGTGCACAATTGCCAAAGCCACCACTAGATTCACTTCATTTACGCAGGATTTATGTTAGGTCTAAACACTCTGAAATAGACAGTTTCACTTGTGCGATATTGTGCTTATCCAAATGATTGACAGGGGCCCTTGGATTAATTCTTAAAGGAGAGGATAATACTGTTTATTTGCTCATTACCAGAGAACTTCTAATTAGATATTACCATCAGTTTTAGATTATAATCTATCAATGACCTTTCATACCTTTCCAAGTGTTTTGTCTCCACCCATGACCTGAAACAGGACTCATACCCTATTCTTTTGACTCACAGTCCTGAGATTTCAGTTCCTGGCTTCACCATCTGCTGATGATGTCAGAAGGATCTAGTCCAAGTGACCTGCAAGCCTGTCGGCATGTAGCTACTTTCTTAACAGTTCGGGTTCATTTATGGAAGCATGCCAAGACAAAAACTTAATTTCATAGTTGTGCTGTAAATTTCATGTTCACAGAAGCCATGAAGCTCATTGAAAAATATGAAACTAGTTGCCTTAAAATTACTGTCTGCTCTTTAAAAAACCACTGACTAACCTTTCGGTTCGATTGTGTAGAATAATAAGTTCAAATACACGTTAACTTATTAAACAATATCTTAAAAACAAAACCATGACTTTGGAAGCCATTTTTTGGTAAAAAAAATTAATTCAAAGACCAGTTTTATCAATTGTCTACAAAAGTAAAGAAAAAAACAAGTGATTAACTGAAAGGTCATTATTTACGGTTTGTCAAATATTATCTACTGCTCAGTGTAGGTTTGAATTCAAGTGAATGGTGTTGGAGATTCAATTACCCGAAAGATCAAAATGTTTTTCTAACCCACTCTACTTTCTCTCTTACCTCACCTCAGTGATAGAGGAAAAGGTAATATTTGACTAGTGAAGTACAGGGGCCAGATTCTGTTAGAACGACAACGTGACAGAAGTTAGCATCACATCTTTTAATGTCTAAGTGGCCTTTTAACACTCTGAGATTGAAGCTCCAGATTTAGAAAAAAGAAAGGAAAGAACTTTAAAAGGTGCTAACTTCATCTTGTGCCATGAAGGAAGAGATGTTTAATTAAGCCACTGGTAGTTCTTGGGTGGTTTTCAGTTTAGTTTTATAGTTTTTAGATGAAAGAATACATGCAAAGCTTTGTGCAAAGCACCTTTTAGAAGCCGCAGAGGTCAAGGAGAGAGTAGCTCCCTTTCAAAGGCTGAAGTTTTCAAGGTTTTTCTCTGATTTTTCTAAAACAAGATAGCCTCCTCCTCCTCTTCATAGTTCTTCAAGGCCCTTTTGGTAGCCAAAATCTTTGTTCTTTTTTTTTAAGCAGCTTTGTAACAGAAGAACTAAAAATTAATTATGGCTATGGAAGTTTTACACAGAAGAGTTTAAAAAGCACAGACGTAAAGAAGGGAAAAGATGAGGACCCATTTATCTTATATTGACAGGACTGGCTTCAAATGATGACCTTGAATCATAATCATCCTAATGAGCTCAAAATATTTCACTTTAACAAGTGAAACTATAATCAAATCAGTTTCTGAAAGCTCTACTAATGAGCATTTCCTTTGATGAAAACATGGTTAACTGTCTTAGTCTGCAGGAGGTGCGCTACAGTAAGGGGCCAGCTCCTGACAACTCATTAGCTGACCTGGGGAGAGAGTAATTTGAATGCTTTTGATAAAAATTTCAAGGCTTTTTTTTAAACTTAAATTACAATTTATGCACTTTTATAAAGTGTAATTTTTCTAAGTTGGAAAAAACTAGCGGGAAGACTTCAAAGCTATGAAACAAAGTTTGTTTACTACATTTGGTGTGTTGGATTGCCAGACTAACCAGGAAAGCAAAAATATGCTCAATTAATAACTGCTAACTTGGGGGCTAATCCCTACATTGTCTTGTTATAAGCTGTTATGTTCAAAGCGGTGTGAAGCGAGATGAACTTTGTGGTGCCTACTTCTGACAAGATTCGGGAGTGATAAGAGCAAGTCGCTATTATTTACACTTGTTCCAAGAAAAGTCTTCTTAAAGTACTTTCCACTCTAAGCAAATAGTTCAATGTAACCAACACAGCACAGTAAATGAAAAATATCTGCAGCATTTTGGCTCACTTCAATCTTTATTGTGTGTCAAACTATCCACCCCATCCTTTAGAGTGATTCCTCATTCTTTGGCTTCTCTGCTCTATTCAGTAATGAAAAGTTCTTTTCCCTTCTTCCCCATCTCTCTCGCCATTTGCCCCCTCCCACTTTCATCATTTCCCTCTCTCTTTCTCCACCTCCCTCTCTCTTCTGCCCTCTCTCTTCTCACTTCTGTCTCTCTCTCTCTCTCTCTCATAACTCTCACTTCTTCTTAGAGTTCATGTCAATGTAGAATATAAGGAAAAAGAATGGTTCCCTGATGCTGAGTGTCATAGGCAGGCAGACCTCAGCTGTTTCATAGAGCCCATTCCATGTCTTCTCCTATTTGCCAAGTTATGTTTTCTTTGAAGGCATGTTTTACTTTTTTTTCCTATGCTTTGTATTTTCTCCATGCATTCTGAAAGTAAAACCACTGAGATGGCTCATGTCACTGGCACAGAAGACAGTTTTAAAGTTGTCAAGGGTTTCATCTCAATCTCCTTCTCCTCCATTCCTGACTCCCAAAGGTTGGGGTTGAATATACGAACAAAAAATATTTATATGTTTTTTACAAAATTTTTGAAGACAAGCATTGGAAAGGGATTGGACATGGACAAAAGATGATTTATTTTTACTTTAATTTATCTGCAATATTGGAATTCAAAATGCAAGGCCTTGCACATAACAAGCAATATCTCCACCTTAGAGCTAAGCTGTGAACCACATTGCTATATTTTACTACTCAAAAATAATTTTTCTCAAAACAGCATGGATAAGATCTGCAGTCATTAAAAACAAAATATTTATTTTGATTTCTGTGTACATATATGACTATATGCATATTTTTCTATGTAATATGTACATATCATTCTTATTATTTCCTGTTATTGTCAATTAGTGAATATGAATACTGAGTAGCTCTTGAAGTAAATACTTAAGTTATTGTATAACTTTTGTCATATTTGTGTTAACTAATTAGCACATAATTTTGTTTTAAGTATATTTCATTTTTAGACACTTCAT
Source organism: Lophiomys imhausi (assembly GCA_907164525.1). Lineage (NCBI taxonomy): Eukaryota > Metazoa > Chordata > Mammalia > Rodentia > Muridae > Lophiomys > Lophiomys imhausi. The sequence continues at coordinate 1,650,544 of CAJQZJ010000382.1, read as the reverse complement.
TTAATACACATTATTGATACATTTACAAGAAATTTGTGGTTATTTTAAAGAAAAACTACAATCTAATTATCTGATAAAAATATCATAAAGTTAAGGAAGGTTTTATTGAATATGGGGTAGATTAAGCTGAACTCCACATATAACAAGGAGAAGTGAAAATTCAATACCAAAGAGGAGGGTGAGAGATCATAATTTGGAAAAAAAACTATGAAGAGTTAGGCTATTTTCAAAGGATTCCTGCAAAAAGCAGGTCCAGGTAGGGCATCAGATGGTAAATAAATGATGGATAAATGATTCAGCCATTATGAGCACAGTTACTTCTATTGTAGAGGACCTGTTTGGTTTGCAGAACCCACATCAGACCCCTCACAATCTCCTGAAACTATAGCTTCAGAAATTCATGATGCTACTGGTCCTCATGGGCACTGAACTGCCATGCACATTCTCATAGACAGACACACGGAGATAATTATATCACAAAAAATGGAATAAAGAACTTGACTAGATATGACAGAGTAAAGATTGTTACTAACTGCCTTAATGGATTTTTTTTCTGACTTCCCTTCTTAGCTATGACTATAACATAGAGCCATCTAAGATAGAAGTTGCCTAGACCAGATTGGCCTGTGGGCATTTATGTGAGCTTTTGTATTGATTATGAACTAATACAGGAGAATACAGCCCATTATGCGCAGCACCATTCCCTGAGTAGGTGGTCTTGGCTCTATTAGAAAGCTAGCTAAACATGTGTCTGAGAGCTGGGTCATAGGCAGCACTCATGACTTCTCTTTCAAGCTCTCTCTTACATTCCTGCTTTGACTTCCCTAGTGGATGAACTATGATCTTTAAGAAGGAAAATATCCTTCTCTTGCCTAAGTTGCTTTTGTTCTGAGTGTTTTATTATGATAGCAAAATGAATGTTCTGATAAAATCAAAGAGAGAACAAAGCTACATTATACCTTATTCAAAAAAAGTTAATTAAAGCCTTATAAATTTTGGTAAACTTTAATCTTTGTTGGTCAACAGCAATAAAACTCGCTCCTATTTGGCACTTGTGTTGATTTTTTTCTACAAAGAATATTACAACCTTCTTGACCACTGTCCTTGGATGTGGTAGAACCAGAAGCTTAAAAGTATACAACATAGTGCGCCAAATGGACCAAAAATTAAAGATGTTTATTTCTGGCATAAAACCCTGTATAGTAAGAAAGTAGAGTGCTCTATTTCAGCTGGTAACGTATGTTTTGGATAAAGCAAGCACTAAACTGAAATGTACATAAAAGACCAGGAAGGTGCATGTCTGTGAACTAATGTTTTACAAACAAATTTTAGTTAGAGAATTTGGAAACAATAATTAGTCAACTGATTGTATCTCTATATATCTATGCAACTATATATTTGAATATTCTTCATCTTTTAAGTTAAGTATTATTTTTAATGGAGATTAAGTTTTAATGGTTAAAATAGCTTCTTTCTTGGGGAAAAGAGGAGTGCCACTTCTGGAAATACTTTTCAATCCTTCCCATTATAAATTCATTAACTTTTGATGCACTCTTAGCCTATATTTCTATAATCAATTTTAAAATATCGTAAGTGTCTTTAATACTTGACAAACATCTAACTTTCTCCATCATAAAAATCTGTGATGGTTTTCTCTCATAAATTCCTGCAATTATATTCTACATTACCAAGTCAGCAAAGTAAAAATTCACAAATGCCTTAAAGGCAAGAGATGTACCAAGGTTCTATCCTCTGGGTGTGATTATCTCTAATTGTGACAATTTGAGATTCTAAGATCAGAAAGAGCATCCTTACTCATCTGTATCCCTCAAGAATCTCTAAGAGGGACTATCCCGTACTTATGTCAATGTCTAGAGTCAGATTTCTTTGCATGGTATCATAGTGGGAGCTTCTCTCCTGAAATCTGTCATTCTGAAGGGAGAAAGTAGCAGTTGTTGCTTCAGGAGACCAAGATAGCCAAATCTGGCATTAGTAATGCCTTTCCAGTAGACATGACTATACCTTTGCAGTGATGGGGATGTCGGTTCGCATGTCTAGACCCTTGATGTGTCCCTCACTCTTTTGAAAGTGAGCTCTTCCCATGAGTCTCTAGACTAAACTGTGTTCAGCCAGCCCATAAAGTTTATATAGCTTTTAAAATTCATATAACATATTCTTCTGCTGATACTTATTTTTAAAATTAAAAAATATTCTGAAAACATACATATAGGTAGCCTTATACTGAGTACACAGGTTATGTTTATTTATATAGTTATAAAATGAATAAGATATAATATGATATATAGTTATATAATGTACAACATATAATACTGCATATTTATGATTTTAAATATATATGTCTATACATCAAACACACACATATATATATATACATATATGTATATATATACAACAATTAGTGAAGAAAAGAAGGTATGAATTTGAAGAAGAATGAGGAAGAGTATGTGGGAGGATTTCAGAGGAGTAAAGGTTAAAAAGAAATATTTTTATTAAATTTTAATCTAAAAAATCTAATATTAAAAAGTTAAGTACATTTATGTAGTATGCATACTTGTATGTATTGTATTGCATTGCATTGTATATATAGAAGGCATTGGGGAGGTGTGCCACAGATTACTTGTCTCAATCAGAGGAAAGCTGGCAGGAGTTCATTATTTTCTTCCTACCATGTGAGTCCCAGGGATAGGACATCAATCTTGGCAGCAAGCCACTTTATTCATTGGACTGCATCACCAATACTCAAATACTTATTTAAAAAGAGAATTAATATAAATATATGTCTCATTTTAAATGATTAAAAATTTTATATGTCATGATAAGATATGTGAATTATTACACTGAGTTAAGTTTTATAATAAAGGCCATAGTACAGAAGATATAATACATTTTAGGAAAATCACTTGTGTGACAAGTTTTACATAATCCACTAAATAGGCTGCTATTAAGATAACTTTTGTCTTTAGACACTTGATATTAATTATTTATTTAATAATATTCCTTTGTTTTTGGTTCTGTATTTCCCTCAATTTTGTAGCTACAGCAACTTTGTAGAGCATTTCACTATTTTATAGTACATGTGCTCACACATGCTTACATATGATACTTTATAATTTCCAGTCAAACTTAGAGGGTTTCTGGGTTGAATAAATATGGAATAAAGCATGAAATCATTAATTTCATAACATTTCTCTCTAATTGGTCCACTCTCTTCATTCCAACTGAGGTTACTCTGCTCAAACAAACAAACAAATGAAACAAAACAAAACAAAAAACACCCATTTACAAACTATTTACAAACTAATATATGCTCATTAGAACCATGGTCTTATATATTAGTTTGGAGAAACTTGATTTTACACACAAAGTCATTTTCATTCATTATCAGGTTTGCATCGCTGTAACCAAAATATCTGACAGCAAAACAATCCCAAAAACAAACCAACTTTTTTCTGAAAGTAGAAAAGGTTTACTTTGACATATAGTTTGAAAGAGGCCATGATTTAGAGAAAACATGGATATTTTCATGGCTGTAACATTCTGAGAAGACTCTTCACATCCTGGCTACAGATAGGAAAGTGAAAAATCAGGATGAAACCAGGAATAGGTATAACTTTCCTGGGGAAAAGTAGTTTTTTTCCTGCTCTCAGCATTGCTTAGTTATGTATAGTCTGTTGTGTATGGCTGCTATGTCTTGGGTTTTCCCTCTTCTATTTTAGTATGCCTATTTTTGTTGTCTTTGTTCATATCATAGTCAAGTGACTGCTTGGTGAGATTTTATGTGTGTAGTTTCTGATATTCCTAGGACACAATCTTATAGCAAACTCTCTCATCCTCTTGCTCTTATGATTTTTTTATAATTTATTTTTTATTTCTTCAATTTACATCTCAATTACAATCCCGTCCCTACTCCCCCCTCCAGTCCCACCCTCCCACCCTCTTCCCCCTCAACGCCTCATCCTCTTCCCTTTTTTTTTAAGTTTAAGGTATATCTTTTTCCCCCCAACAGCTCCCCCTTTCAGTCCAACCAATGGTTCTTTCTCTTATAACAATAAATACATTACAAAACAACAGAAATAAATAGGCCACAATTATGAGTGTTATATGGCTTAGCATACATCCCCAATGTCCAGTCCATATGTATTTGGCACCTGACTTTAACATTCTACTATCTAACCATCTTCATGAGTTTAAGGTTCTATATTTTCCACATTCTCTTCAGCAATAATCCCTGAGTCTTCAATATATGAGATGTATTGTAGATGTATCAATTGGGACTGGACTCTACAACTGTATGTTTTGATTGGTTGTTCGTCCTGAAATGGCCTTGATCTGTTACAAAACGAAATTAAATTTCCTTGATGAGGGGCGAGGATTAAACTTATCTAAGGGGACAAGGACACATACTTAAACTGTACTTAAAGATTATTCTGGTTTAGTAAACTGATAGTTTTAGGTTCTTTTCCTAGATCTATGAATTCACAAGCTCCAGATAGTTGACTAAGATTCCAGTACCAGACATAATTTCCCAGTTGCTGAATCCAGTTAGAGAGCATTGCCCTTTGCCACCCCACAAAGGTAGAAGGTAGTTGCTGATGACATCATGCACCTCACACATACAGCCCAAAGACCCCTGAGCTGAAATTGACCTGAAGGCCTCTTCCCTGAGGATTAGCTTTGATGGCACCCAAAGGATCCAGCCTTACAAGCTTCCAAAGGTGGGAGGCAACTGAAAGTCTCACCCTGATATGACAATTATGAGTCACAACAATGACCAGCATGTTGAGTACACTCATGGTATGGACATGCTTAAGAATTGACATAAATTTTAATTCCCTCAATCAACACACTTTTTAATTCAATATACCAATACAACCTTGATATAAAAAGCAATCTTAATATCAGGTGCAATGAACTATTAGCTATTTTTGTTGGGGTTATATTGTCATTATTATCTTTTTGTTTCTAAGACAAGGTCCCCTGGAGCCAAGACTGAACTTAAAATGGTTGTGTAACCAAAGGTGAGTTTTAATTTTTGATCCCTTTGCCTCTACCTCTCATGTTTGGAAATGGCAGGTCTGAATTACCACTCCTTCCTACTTTTGGGTTTTAGAACTAGCTTACATTTCATTTTTTATAAAAAAAAGATCACCTTAACATGTAAGGGGAAATAGGCAATTTTGTTGAACTTTCTTTTTATAGACATTTTTAAAATTAGAATTGTTACTTTTATAAGAAGTTATTTTTAATTTTCTTCCCTATGTTGATGGCCAATAAAAGCAGAGGATTCTATAGAAATGAAGGAGAGCTGCCTTATGTATAACTTGCTTTTCTAAACTGATAAGTAATTTTTATTTTTCTCCCTATTTTCACTTATAAGCAAAGCACAGGATTGAGGTAATTAACAGAACAGTTTGACTTAAAGTATAAGATGAATTCTAGAAAAGCAAAGCTGTATAACTCATATGTGCTATAATTATGAATGTTTAAAGATATTCCACTCACTATTTTTAAATAAAATAATTTATTATGTAATATGTGGAGAAAGGATGTGAACAAGAGTTCAAGGACCAAACAGTAACAATGGGTAATATCAACTCTAAAGTATGCTTAAGTTCATTATTAATAGAAATCAAGACAGAATTTTGTTTCATTTATCATATTGAGAATATTAAAAAGCAATTATATAACTCAGTTTTAGTTTAATGAAAGTATAAGGAATTCTTTGTACAAGATTGTCATGTCAAGTTATAATTTTTATTGGGGTTAATTTTATATTAAAATGTATCTATATACTCTATGGTAAACATCTTAAGCTATTCATGAATACAAGGAGAGTACGCACTAGCAGCAGTTATGACAGCAGTGTGGAGATGGACAAGACAGAGCTTCTGAGAGCAAAGGAAAGTTTTAATTTCCTGCTGATGCTTGACAGTTTGTCAATTATCCTGCTGATATGAGGTTTCTAAGCATATATGTAGGCTATGGTAATAAACACACAGCCTCTATTGTGATAAAATTAGAATAATCAGTTCTTTTGCTCTATTCCATATTATTTTTTAAGCAGTCTTCTACATGTCTGTATCTAAGACATGGTTTTGACTCTATCAAGTCTGTGTATACACTATTAGATATACAAAAAATGTCATATCATTTCAAAGAAAATAAAAGATTTTGTAGTGTGAAATTTTACAAGGTCTTATTTGTTATCTAGGTTAGAGGCACCCAATCTTTGAAACACCATGGTTTCCAATCTCAACAACATTCCAGTCACCCTCCAGGTTTAATCCACTAATTCAACTTTTAAAATGTAGCCTACAGAACAGAGTATAATATTAAATGCACAATTGGAACAGTTTAGATTATAGTGAAACAGTTACCACCCTTGAGCCTGCCTCTGCCTCTCATAATGCAGTTTAAGAATGTATTAACTTTTTAATCATTAGTAAGCACCATACTGCCTAATACCAAGGTGGCAGTCAAATAAAACCACAGGAAATTTGCCACGAATTTCCCTACATTCTAAGTGTGCAATAAACAAGAATTTACAATAGTCCCGTAAAACTGCATTTTTATTAGTTTTAGCTCATTGATCCAATCAGGAAATATCTTTTCAGCCATCTCAGCTGAAAGCTACATCTTTGCAGTTTTGCATTACTTGGAAAAAAAATGACATTAGGGATTTCTTATATCATTCTTACTTCTGATGAAACTGCTGAACAGCAAACCAAGCTGAGAGCTCCAGATACACAGATCTCCAAAGCATTTGCATCAGTTATTGCTGATCACGATTTTAATCAGTGTTTGATTAGACTTGGGCTAGAAGCCTAAGTACACCTTCTTATCTTGTCTATAAGAACAGTGAGGATTTTCAGGGAATATCTTACATAAGAACAGAACACCAATTTCTTTGGCCTTCATCCTATTGGCAGAAATGTACGATTATATAGTATGATGTTGTTAGAGTTGGATATAGTAAAAGTTGTCATTCTTTCTGGACAGATAAGTGATGATTCTATGAATTTAAAGTTTTAACTACCAGTATTTGCATAACTATATTGAGATATTCTCAATTCCATTTAGATGAACTAATTTGTCTACCTCTTCCATTTACAGGCCATGAAAAACATTAATTAGAACATTGTCTGCTCGGTGATGGTGGCACACACTTTTAATCTCAGCACTCAGAAGGCAGAGGCAGGTGAATCTCTGAGTTTGAGGTCATCCTGGTCTATGGAGCAAGTTCCAGGACAGCAAAGGCTATACATAAAAATCCTGTTTTGAAAGCAATAATAACAACAAAGAACATCATCTATGTGGCAGTTAAAAGCACAGATCCCATAACCAAATTTACCTGGATTTAGAACCCAACTCTGTTCTCATATCATATCACATTGAGCAAATAACAAAAAAGGTGCACTTTCAGTCAGCTTTTAGATAAAAAGTGGCAATGAACATCCTTAAATGATTTAAGAAAGTTAATATGTAAAACACTAAGAGAAAATGTTGCCACTTGACATCTAATAATAGCTGAGTAATGCATTGCTAATACTAATAATAATATCAATATTATATTGTTATATTGTATTATTAAATGTATATTAGATATTATAATAATTATAAAATCATTTTGACATTTGATGCACCAAGTTATACTAACTATAGAAGAATAACTTTGATATGTTGACTATGTTCTTAATTTTGCTAGGGTCTTTGCTTTCTATCATTTTAATCTGGATGATAACCAACTCCAATAATGTCATCATTTCCAAGATTATTTTACTGGAATGTAAAATTTTCTTTCCTTTTTCCTCATTTTTCAAAAATTTGTCAAGCCCTTTTTGCCACCTCTAAAACAGCACCATTGCTGTTCAGCATTGAACATTTCATATGATACAATGGGAAACTTAATTTAAAGCTGAGTAGGAAAATAAAATTAACAGTGAAGTTTCTGTGAAAGGCTTATTTTATAAGGCAAAAAGAAAGTAAAGAAAAGAAAAAGACACAAAGGTAGATATTACAGTGGTGATGTAGCCATATCTGCATTAACTCATCAAATACTTATTGTTAGATGAATACTATAATAAATAAGTGTTCCATTAACAGGCAACAGAGTTCATGACAGAGATAGTCGCACCCCTCTACTCCACTTGTATAGGGATTTGTATGAAGACTAAGTTGCCTATCATCCTTATATGTGTAGGGGGCTTAGGTCTAGTCTATACATGCCTATTTTTGGCGTCGCTGTCAAGGACCAGCCTTGTCACACAGCATAGGTTCTTAGGACAGGATGCAGTGGGCGACAATCTTCCAGATCTGGCTGTTCTGAGGGCTGGTGGCCCTGACTGCAAGGGCTGATGACTTTTTGAAAGTAGCTAGCTATGGGAGAGAGAGAGAGAGCCCTATGGCTTCCCTCCTCTGTAGCTCAGAGCAAGCCCTTTGCTGCTGACTACCAGAGTTAAAACCAACTTTTTTTCTTAGTTGGGGCTGCAAGCCTAAGAGGTGGTAAAAACAGCCTTTGTTTTGTAAATTACTGTAAGCAATTGGCCTATGAACCAGCAAGCTACCCACTGAGCGTTCAGTGGATTGAAGTATGTTTGACCAATTTATCTCAGAAGTTGATGGTGGAGCTCAGAGATTTTTATCTGATCCATGAGTTAATATGAAGATAATAAGAAAGGGATGAAGACAGCTGGACTCTCTCACACACACTCACACCAGAAAATAGAAATGGACGAAGCTAGGATGCAAGAACAATTTTATTGTGGTGACCATTCTTTTTATACCCTACATTAAAGAAAGAATTACCTCATGGTTAAAAGGGATTTATTACAAGGACAAATAAAACTATTGCAATAGGAGGTCACTTAACAATCACATATTTTAGTACTCAATTATATTTTGCTTTTCTATACACAAGTTACATTTAAGATGACGGTTTACTATGTCAAATCTGACAAGGTATAAGGAATTACAGCAAAACAGTTTGTGTATTTTGTCATTAAGATTTGTACTAAATTTAGGGATTTCTTGGTAGCCTCATTATATCCCAAGTTCATGGGAAGTTTAAACCCTTAATTGGAATTATGGAATTAACTTATTTAACTTCTAAACTTGTTTGAACTGAATCAGGAAGTTTGTAAAACCAATATCAGGAAAAATAGAATCACCTTTATAGGACTCTCTGTGATGGCTGTCCAAATAAAGAGAGTGGCACTTATCAATGAGGGAAATCTTCACTCCATGTCAGTAATAACAGATAAAAGTAAAAGGGGGGTGTTGGCAAGAAGTAACTCTGGGTGCATCTTCAGTGTAGACTTTGCAAAACGCCAGATAGCTTTTCAGGAAACTTACATGTTTATTGAACCCCTTTCTCAGAGAGCTCCTGACAGTGCTTGAATACTGTATGTTAAGGGCCTAAGAATAGCACATGGACATGAAGTAAGGGGCCTCAAGAGCATTTGGTCCTGACACAGGGCGTACGTAGTGTTTCAATCTCTGTAAGCCTCTAGGAGCCTAGGCTGATTGGTTCTGTTGCTCTTCACATGGTGTTCTTGACCCCTCTGAGTCTTTCTAGTCCTCCTCCCTCCATTATACATGACTTCTAGAGGTCCACCTATGTTTGACTGTGTGTCTCAGCATCTGTTTTGATCAATTGTTGGGTGGAGTTTTTGGTAAGATAGTTATGCTAGGTTCCTGGCTCTTTGGGTCTTCGGATGGGATACCTTAGTTTAATTTTTAGATAAGATAATTAAAATGGGAGGGGGGACATTTTTATGTTTTTTTATCTTTCCTCTTACTATATAAATTTATAAAAGATGTCCTGATTATTGCTGATGTCCTACCCAAGTAGATCAACAATCTTGGATTGAAGTTTTCACAAAGATAATAGATACTGTCTCTTTCCAACATTGCTTATTAATAAGCTTATACACAGGAAGAGACTTGGCTCATAGAGTCACATTGCTTTGGACAATGATAAAAGTGAGTTAATTAACTTGTGTATGAATTGAAACATAAGTTTTAACTATTTAATAAACTAAAGCATAAAGTGGGAAGGAATAAAAAGCTTATGGCAAAGAAGGGCAATGCTTCCAGAAAAATGAAGAGGGTTTCAAAATTAATTGCATGATTATAATTAGAAAAATATAACCTTTAGAGGCAGAGGGACAGCAGAAACTCTGATTTTATTTGCATGTAATATATAAAAGCTACAAATGAAGCTCTACACAAAAGTTACTTCATGTTTCTCAATTTATAACTCAAACATTTCTTCAAATGTAATGAATATTTTTACTATGAATCAAGTAAAGTGGAACCTAATTTAGAGACAAGCAAAAATATTCCAAACATTTTTATTATCACATTCAAAAGTAGAAATTAAGAATACTTAATGTAGTAACAGAAAACACACATATTTCTACCTTTTTGTTTTGTTTAGTTTAGTTTAGCAAACTGACAGTGCAGATTAACCCTTGGGACATCTGTAATCTCAAACCTCTTGCAAAATGTCTAAGAAATGGTACATTACCACAGAAAAACATTGTTAATCTTCAAACCATCTAACACACACACACACACACACACA
>CAJQZJ010000382.1:1610665-1637156 GCA_907164525.1 Lophiomys imhausi | reverse complement strand
GTGTGTGTGTGTGTGTGTGTGTGTGTGTGTGTGTGTGTGTGTGTGTGAATTTGTATACAACGTGTATGTATGGTCTTGCATGTCATGGTGACTCGAGGACCACTTTTGGAGTTCCTTTTCTTCTTTCAATTTTCTGTGAGTTTTGGAAAGTAACCTAAGACTGCTAGTTGCACAGCAAGTTTGTTTACCTGCTGAGTCATCATGTGTCATGTCATTTTTAATTTTTATTTCTAGTGCTAAGTATTGAATCCAGAGCCTGACACATAATAGGTGAGCATTCAACCCATAAACAATGCCTCCAGCCCATCTAGTGCTATATTTTGTATCCCTTATGTATTCTCAACCTTTAAAATTTGCCTAAATTACAGTGAATTATACCATGATAAATGCCATTGTATCATGTCATATTAGTAGATAATTCAGAAAGCTTAAGAAAACTTATTTTTACTATTTTTCCAGGTTTTAAAGTTGTTTCCAAAAGAAGGAAGAGACTGTGCTAATCACTAGAACTGAGGATTGAGTAAATTATATCTGTGAGAGACTATCCAAATGAATGACTTCTAGCACTGGGTAGTTCAGTAATTTCTAGATGAGTTGTATACATTTATAACTTAAATTATGTATGTTTTTGTACTCATATTCCTTCTCCTTTCTCACCTTGTTCTCCTCCTCTTGTTCTCTTCCTTTTTGTGAAAAGTGGTTGGAGAAAGTATGTGAAAATAGAGAAAGTAAAGATGTCTCTTTCATCCTCCATCTCAGTCAAAATATCTTTCTAGGTGACAAGAGTCACCATGGATAATGAAGCTGATGACACAACAGAAGAGAGATGTGTGATTGCCTAGAACCTAACTTTGTCCTTTCACAAGCTCAAAACTTCAGGAAACACATGTCAAGGTTCTGACAGATCTGCTAGTTATTTAAGCATACCAAGAATTTCTTTAGCAAATCTATTGTTGACAGAATCCTGGCATTAAACACGTTAATCTACTTATAACCCATCCATGTATATACTTGATTTGACTTCTATAACATTCAAGCTGGAGATTCACTTTAAAGGTGAAAATGGGATAAATCCAACAGACCAACACTGCACAGGAACATAGAGGAATCTTAGAATTATTTCCAGGTGAGAACTGCTGTTGTCCCAACATATTCTGTCCCCTACTTTGAGTTTGTCTTTTCCTTCGTGGACATTCAACTCCTAGTTGTTGAAATTTACTCAGCACCACAAATTAATTTTAGCATTCCACCAGAGGGAATCAACACATATTTCTATCATAAAATGTCCTATGCTGGAATACTCCTACTACTAGCAGGTATGTTCATAAAAGACAAATGTTATTCAAATAATGTATCCTCTCCATTTCTTTTGATAAGGATTAAAGGCATTGTTACAAAGGAAAATAAAACACAAACATAATTTTTCTAATTAATGAATAATAGAATAATATTACAAGAAATTTACCAATACTTATAATAGTCTAATGACAGTAGATATTAACTGAAAATCCTCCAAATGCTGGTTATGACTGATTTTCAGTCCAATAACTCCACCACCAGTTGGGGCTTTTGTAAAAATAGTGTTGTACACCTGGACACAGGTCCATCCAGACTATGTATATCCCTAGAAATCACTCATGTACTAACAGGAAACGATGCAAAGATTGTAACAGAAACACAAACAAAATTGTTTCTTTGAGTATGTTCAAAAGATTCTGTTTATATTATGGCATTTTGACAAAACTTGGAATTATGCATTTGTTAACTAATATTGTGTGTGTGTGAGCATGTGCATATATGCTCATGAGTGTTATACAAAAATAATGCTAGTTCACTATTTCCAAACTCAGGAAATAGAGAAATTATGATGTACTTCTTTGTTCAATAGGCAGTTTCAGTGCATAAATTACACATTTTTATCTCCTAATAAATTTGGATTAAAAGTCATTCTTGGCTCCATTCCCAGGTTTTTAAATAGAATGCTAAAATTCCTATAATGACATTAGGTTTATACATAACAGGTTGATATGACTAGATTAATAGATCCTTCTAGAGAATAGACAAACCTCAGAAATCTAATCAGTTATGTCTTTCTCATACATTGCACTTTGGCAATGAGACACTTGTGATAATTTATTTTTGAATAAAGCTATAACAAAAGTTCATTTGGAATAACTCATCTCCAGACTCAACTGTAATCAGCAATAAGAGAAGCTTGTTACCTATAACAACTTTGGTTACAACTAAATGAGGCTTAAGGCCTTTATAAGTATAATTCCCTTACTGAATTAAAGAATAATGGACAATGAAACTAGGTCTTGCATTGAAGAGTACTACACTTAAAACTGTGGTATACTCCTGATAAAATAGCACAATTCAAGGAAAGGTGACAAATGCAAAGCTATCCCACAATGATTGCTACATTTGTTTTCTGTAATATTTTGTGCAATCATTAAAAGCAAGGTAACAGTAATATTTTAGCCATCTCAATACCCAGAAGATTCCTATTACCTTGGCTAGGAAAGTTTTCCTTGCATGATTGGTTGACAATATCCAAAGGATAATTTTAGGTCCTAGAGAATTAAACACAGGTCTATTTTTATGAGGTGGGACATATTGGAAACCATTCTCCCTGTTTGTTCCAGTGAAATTGGAAATGAAGAGAATGTGTGTCATATGTAGCACAAGTGTCATGAAGCCCATCTGAATTATGCTTCATACCTTCTTTATAGCCTAATGTTCCACTATATCCATTTTCCTGGCAGTATTGCACTCATCAAAACCAAGTTATTGACACTTACATCTCAAGCATAAATCAAACCTGCAGACAAAACAGATGGTGGCTTCAGAGAGCCTCAATGATGGAGTCGAATAATGTACTTGTTTTCCACCTCTAGGATATCACATTAATACTATCCTGAAATGATGGTAGAACACCATTCCAATTAAATGGTCTTAAAATAAGATATAAAAAATTTCAGGTGATCCCATTGTGTCTTGTATATCAGGAGTTGACAGCACAAAATTGAGCAGAAGTAGTTTAAATTTAGCATTCTTCACATGCTTGTATAAGGACTGAGAGCAGAAATTAGATTTGCTTCCCTGGAGTCAATTAGGAAAGACTCAACAAGGAAAGATAGAAGTGTACCTGACAGGACTCTGGGAAGTCTGGAAGTGTTGACTGATACTGACGTGGGTACAAATTAGTGTATTCTCTTTTTGACATTATCAACCGAAAAATTACAATAATCTATGATGATGATGATAACAGACAAAGTTAAGATACAGGTTCACTGGTCATGCCAAGTTTGCACTGATTTTTTAAAAAGCATTCTGGTTGTGTAGTTTAATTCACATGGTTCCTTTGCAATCTTCATGTATTGTTTCTCATTCCTTTTCTTGGTGCAGCATGTAGAAAATTCTCTCTGCTCTAAAACAGTGGAAAGCAGCTAAGAACAAAGCCAAGTTTTTGCTTATCATTTAGAGGGCACATTACTTAGCTGGCCCTGAATTACTAAAAGCACCTTCCCCTGTCCTACCAAATATTCTCAGCTCAGGGCTGGGAAGTGTTCCTTGGGAGTTATTTGTATCTTAGCAAATTTTTGTGGTGAAGATGGAAGCAAGAGAGGCTACAGTGAGAGCAAGGGACATCAATCAAAATTAATCTCAATCCAGCCTGCTTTAAATTCTTATTACATTAAAGGCTGTTGAATCAAGAAAGATATCCTCCAAAGAAAACTATAAATTGGTTTTATAGTTCCTAAGGTTGACAGGAAAGTATAATACTTCTAAATTTCAGTGCTTTTTGGAAAGAAAGAATTTTTACTTTTAAAATTGTGTTGCAAGTTAGTATGAATGTTGAGTCAGATATAGACCTTTAAACTCATGGAGATGTTTAGATAGTAGAATGTTAAAGTCAAGTACCAAATACACAAGCCATATAACCCTCATAACTGTGGCCTAATCACCTCTGTTGTACTGTATTGTATTTGTTATTATAAGAGAAAGAGCCATTTGTTGGACTGAAAGGGGAAACTGTAGGGGGAAATAAGATATACCTTAAACTTAAAAAAAAAAGGGAAGAGGATGGGGGGTTGAGGGTGGGAGGGTGGGACTGGAGGGGGAATAGAGAGGGGACTGTGATTGAGATGTAACTTGAATAAATAAAAAATAAAGGAAAAAATTTTTATATTCTACTAATTTCCAAAAAATTCTCCTTTTTTTGTTCTTCATGAAGAACATTCTTAAAATGAACATAATAGCAATTTGACCCTGAAAGGGATTTGCTTAGAAAAACACTTAATGAAGCACACTGATGTTTGCTTTAGAGTGATTGATATCTCATTTGCAAAATAGCATTTTATAGGTTTTTAATATAATTGAAATCAATGCCAAATAAATATAAAGAGGATGAATATTCTCATCTTTCATTGAACAACAACAACAGAGTATAGAAAAGTACACAGTGATGAGGAAAAGGACCTGAGCCTGTCATGTGGGATCTCTAACCATAGCACCTGTGTAGGAGGATGCTGAGAGCTCAAAGTGTGCCTGAATAAACAGTGAATGTCAGACCATCCTGGACTAGACTATGAGACCTATCCTTTAAAATAACATGTATATAAAATTAATCTGAACTCAATGTGAATAAATAGTCTACTAAGTGTTATAAAATGAAGTATTTATATAAAAAAAGCCAATCTAACAAATTCCCAGTTCCTAGGAAAAAAAATAATGTCTGTAAGGAGATACTTAGGGCAGGTTTTTTTTATTTTTTTATTTATTTTTTTTACATGTTGCACTTAATGGAAGGCATGGACTTAAATTTTTACTTAAGTCCCCTTCATATTAACAAATAGAAGCAATTATTCTATAAACAAGACTTGACTCCTTATTCTTGGGAGTTCTTTATATTTGCTGGGGGTTTGATTTTTTTTTATCTAAATGTCAAGAAAATAGAAGCTAGAAACCCAAGCAAGAAAGTTTTCAAAATTTATCTCTGGGAGGGCTTTATAGGTCTTAAAATCATTTTTCCCATGTCAAAGTCTACATTCATCGTTTCTGCAACCCAGTATGAGAAAAGAACAATGGTGCTTGACTTGCGCTAAATATATAAATCAACAAACAAGAGTGAAGATGCTATCCTGAGTTTGTTTTCTGTTGCTATAACAAAGCTGCAGTACAATAATCCAGCAGAGAGTGACTTAGTGGAGAAATGTGGCCCTTTAGGCTAGAGTTCCAGTTTACAATCCATCATTGTGTGACAGTCAAGACAGCAGGAATTTTAAAAATCTAATCGCGTCACATCAACAGTCAAGAGCAAAGGAAAATAAATGGACCCAACTAGTATGGAACTACCTTTCTTTGTACAGTCCAGGGTGCCACGCCAGAGAATGATGTCATCAACTTGCAGGCTGGACCTTATTACAGAAATTAAGGCAACAAAGACACTCACTGACAGACAAGCCTACAACCCAACTTGACCTGAACTATCCTTTTCAGTTGATTCTGGAATGTGTCAAGTTAGCAGCGATACTAACCATCACTGTGGTAATCACATTTATGTGTATCTGACAAATGACAAAAAAAAAAAAAAAGTAGAACAGAGAGAGACTCAACTTTTGGCCCCAAATGAAGAAGCTTCCATTGTTACTCCATACTTTTTTAATGTGTCTTGGATCAATGGCTTAGTTTCAGATTCTTGCAAAAGTGAATAGTAATTTAATCTGCATGATATGACTATTTTAAAAGTGAAACTCTACAGTATTTGTGAAGTTTCTTCAGACCTGACAAATTATAATTATTTTTATAAGTATAGATAAAATTATATATAATATGTAATATAAGTATGATAAACTATGTAAGTAAAATATTTATTATAAAGTTTATTTACCCGACTTTTCTGGATCAAATACTTGCTGAGGTTGATTTGCAGGCCTAGCATGAAGTAAAAGCTTTAAAGGTATGAAGCGGAGGGAATTGCTAATTAAATTAACCTTCTGTATGCTGA
Organism: Lophiomys imhausi; assembly: GCA_907164525.1. Taxonomy (NCBI): domain Eukaryota; kingdom Metazoa; phylum Chordata; class Mammalia; order Rodentia; family Muridae; genus Lophiomys; species Lophiomys imhausi. Next base: position 1,631,146 of record CAJQZJ010000382.1, on the reverse strand, counting down.
GACATAGAAATAGTAGATCTAAGAGATGGTTTTCTTGTTTTCATTGTTGCCAGAAACTTGTGACCCATTTGGGAAGTATTATATTCGATCATCTTCTCAGAATCCAATCTGAAACTTCAGGGTGCATTTAAGAGTGAGTAGGGAACCTGTGACATATAGTGCGCTGGTTGAGTAGGAATATACTAGAAACATGTGCTACAGTCTGACCCAAGGTTAGCCTAGTTGTTAAGGGCAATGCTTCTGGACCAATGGGATTAGTAGGTTAAGAAGCAATACAGGGACACTAGAGAGTAGGCCTTTACTGGTAAGAGAAAATGAAGTATTATTAGGTATGGGATTTCTCTTTGTGGACACTGTGGACTAAAGCAAACAAACAAAAAATGTGTATCAAAAGATGCCCATGTTAGCAATCCAATATGATTAATATAGTATTTTTTACATTTCTCATTTTATTAAATTGTCATTTTGATTGCCTTATATTTTTCTTAGAGAATCTTTTGTTTTAAGTGATTCTAAACCAGATGTTGTCTAAAAGGACGTTTTGAGGGACTACAGTGAGAGAGCATGTTACTTCAAGATTATGGTTTGGCATGGTGGCAGATGTAAAATATCAGAAGATGCAATCTCCTTTTCCTACCTTCACATCCATCTTCCTTCACATCTCTAGTCCAGTTGCCTGATAGCCACAGCCTTGCACACGATTGCTACTCATTTAGGCAACAAGTATCTTAAGTCTCAAACTTCCATCATGGGATCCCAACAGCTCCTCCTCCTGGTCACACTCTGGCTGCATGTTCTGTCAGGTCTCGGCATATGTCCCCTTGAAGGAATGATGGTTAAAACATGTTTCTGTGATCTTCCAACTTCTCTTAGTGAATGCTTTTTTCTCTAGTACAATCTACAAAAGTGTGGAATCCAATATCACCCTTTATTCTCAGTAAAATAAGAGTAATAAAGTAGTACTTTTGACTTCTGTAGCGTGGCCATAAGCCCAAGGTGATGATGACAATATTCACTCCCCAAATGTTCAAAATTTACAAAGTAGCTCTTTATAGCTGCTAATTAATTCCTGTTTCATAAAGAAAAAAAAGGCATGTTCAATTCAGAAATAAAACATGCTCAATGCAGAGAAATGAAGGAGACTCTACCAAGCCACTGCTGCCTACGGCTCCCACCCTGGGCTTCCCTGATGCCCCTACAGACAGTCCTCACATGAATGCTGACACTGTTGTGAAATTCTGCTAATTATACAAGTCACTTTTGAAATATTCATTTGGGTTACTTTACACAGATGGATATTAATGGCTTTCTAGCTTTGAAAAAAAGAAAATATTTCCTTTGATCTTAGAATGTCGGACCCTATGCTTGGTAAAGGAAAATGGATTGAAGAGAAAGAATTCAGAGTAGTTCCTATTCATCCAAGTAATTATAGTAAAGTCAGTGTTCTTTGATTTTGGTAGTTAGTATTAAAGATCAGAAGTAGTGGTAATCATTTCTCCAAGAGTCATTCTGAAGGTTACATTACACAAGTCCATCAATATGGTTCTATTCTTGAAATGCAGAACCATTGCAATAAACAAAACTCAAAAAGAAATATTAAAAAATCTACTCCTCTTTGCATGTTAAATGTTTTTAGGTGTGACTTAGTAAAGAATGTAGGTTTGCAGATCCTTGGCTCTCAAAAGCACTGATAACAGAAGTTTCCTATATATATTGTGTATCAATACACAAATATAGCATTACCTTTGGGGTGCTTTATAATAATGAAGACTCTCAAGGCTCTACTTTCTGATTCAACAGATAGGGAATGGGACCTGTATTGGTAACTTAGAATTAAAATAACAAACAATGTCCAATCTTAACACTATAAAACAGCAAGCATTTGCTCTCATACAGTTTCTGAGGCCAGAAATATAGCTGGGAGGAGGCAGAGTGGTCCGGGTATAGGGTAGCTTATGATAGTAAATTAGGCCTTCATTTGATAATTTGTCTTTGGAAGACTTGAATGAAGATGGGAGAGCTGATTGTAAGATGTCTCACATATGTTGTTATTGGCAGATGTCTTCAATCCTCATTAGTAGATGAGAGCAGACTTGAGCTCATTGGCAGTGCAATTTCCCATAGGGCTTCTCTACATGGGCCTGTCTTCCAAGAAAGTGAGATATCTAAAAATGGAGGGGATAAATGACCAAGATGGAAACTGTAGTGAATTTTGTACCCTATTTTAAGAAATGACCTACAAACAGTTCTGTGGGATCCTATCAGAAATAGAGACCAACTTTTTCAGAATAGCAGAAGGACACATACAAGAGGATATGTAACAGGGAACAAGAATCATTGGAGGCTACCTTTGAAGCAGCTGTCCACAGGTCCCCTAGTATACTTCAATAAGCAAATGCCTGAATGCATACATGTGGTTGGTAGCAAACATTCTAAGAGAAGAAGAGTGTCCTCTTATGCTAAATTAACCAAAATATATAAATAATTGATCTATTCTTTCTATCTACAAATATGTGACTTTACCAAGATTACTTACAAGGAATAAATTATAAATTTGTTTGTCAAAGCATAAGAAACCAATAAAGTCTGCTGAACATACTCCTAAGATTCTGACAAAGTTATGAGTAAAATGAAAGAAACTTCGAAATTGACATAAACATTTCTCTGGAAACTTTGAAACATCATTATTAAGGCAAGCAATAATTTAGTAGTTTCAGGAACATTGATGACTTTTAAGAAAGTGTCTTAGATGTTATAGATGATGGAGTTGCCGGCCATGGAAAGTACATCCTAGACACATAATGCTAAATGAAAAGACAATGAACACACAGATCATGAAAGATATACTTAAATAATAACTTTTAGTGAAGACACTACTCTACATTGCATTCTGGTTAATGAAACCCATAACTGCCTCCTATCCATATACGAGCCCAACATTGACTTAGTTTCTAAAATCAGAAATCAACCATGTTCAGGATTATGTGAACAAAGATGTAGCCTATACTTGTTAGGATAAGGACAAAGTTGTCAACAAAAGACGTCCAGTAAAGTAATACACACACACAACTATGCTTTGATAACTAGTAGAGGAAGGCATTTAAACTTTAGATGAAAGTTTGGCTGTCATCCACATAAGTTTAGAATCCTATGGAAAGTCTCTAAAATAAGATTTAACTTTAACATTGATTATAAGAATTAGTCATGCTAATCTAAGAAGAAGATACAGAAAGGGGTTTTCAGAAAAATATGTCCATACAAAAGCAAAGGTGCCAAATTCAAATGCATTTTATAACACATTATTAACATTGCTATTCCAAAATGATAGAAACAAATGTTAACACCAAAGTGAAGTCAAAATCCAGCAATGAAACAGCAAATTCTTCTTCTCCGTGTCTGGCCTCTATTACTTGCAATGGAGACATTCAGGTTCCAAAATGGCCTGTGGAGCCCCCATCCCCAACTCTGTCACCTGCAGCACACACAGCCTTCCTTGTGTTGGCTCCACTCCACACTGAAGCCCTTCTTGGCAAATATCCCTTAGCTCTGACATTGCCAATGGTCTAGGGTTCCATAATGCAACTTAGGCTTTACTTTCAAAGTTTCATTCAATGTCCTTTGAGGGTCTTTTTGAAGCTCTCATGATGAAAATGAAGTCAGATACTTGGACAAAATATCCTGCAAATGGACACCAACCCACTTTCTGATAAGAGTCCTCATTTCACACCAAAGCATCATGAGTCATGCCACCATTGTCTATATTCCTCGAAACACTCTTGTGTTCCATGCTCCCACTGAAAAGGTACTAAGCTCTGCCTAGAGCATCTCAGGAATTTTCTAATTCAAAGTTCCATACACTTCCACATTCTCAGCACTAAAGAGTTATGAAGACCTAAGAACCACATGGTTTGGTTTTCAAAGCAATAGCACTGCTTCTCAGACTCAATTTCTCTCTTGGTTTTTTGTTTGTTTGTTTCTATGATAGCACTCTGGCCAAAACACCACTTGCGTGAAAGGATTTATTTTACTCATTGTTCACATTAATAGTCTATCAGGGTAAGTTGTCATGCAGCAAGACACTGTAGTAACTGTTATATCTCATACACAATCAGAACAGAGAGTACTGAGTGTGGACATGCTAGTGACCAGATTGGTGTCTCCATCTTCTGCAAGATCATCTGCCCAAGAAATAGTCTTCCCATAATTAAAATGGATCTCCCACATCAATTAATGCACTCAAGATAAATTCTCATAGAGATGCTAGGGGGCACATCTCCCAGGCAATTCTTAATTTTCATCCAGTCATCATTAGCATAAACCATCCAAGAACTGAGACTTTGCTCTGAAAGGTTACATTAGTGCTAAAATTGTATTCAGGAGGAAGGAAGCCAAAGACATGTGTAGATTGTGTACATGTGTAGTTGATTACTGAAAAATAAAAGATGTACATTTCCTTGAAATTACACACACACACACACACATATATATACATATATATATGGGGGCGTGAACAAATATTTTTCTAGATAATTTCTTATTTGATCTGCAAACTATTTTGATTAAATATAAAAATAGACAAACAGAAAACAGTTATCAAACTCTCATTTCTTCAGATACATATATACATACAGATAGATAGATGATGGATAGATAGATAGATAGATAGATAGATAGATAGATAGATAGATAGTAGATAGATATAAGTTGCAAAGATTCTTACTCTTGGGCCACAGACTACAAGTCTGTTAAAATAAGGCCTTTTATAACATTATTTGATGTCATAACTGTCACAAGATGATTTTAATGCACCTCATTGTTAAATGTCACTTGTGGTGATAGTCCTCTTGCTAACTACTGCAGCTGCTATAAAGGCCCTGCACTGATTCTACAATACCTGGATTTTGTTTATACTCTTTCTGCCTGGATTATTGGAACAAACTTTTCATGAGTTGTGAAATACAGTAAGAAATGAAGTTTGATAGCTTGCAAGGCTCCCCTTTATGCCTTGACTGTAGGCAAAATTAATTTTAAAAAATTATTTCTAAAAGCAGAAACTCAAAATTGAATACCTTATAATTAAAAGTATGTTTGATTTCAAAATATGCAACCATGCTTCTGGCTCATATAGTGACCCAGTAGCTACATGAGAAGCCTTGATGCTGAGTAACCTGGATATCTAAAGAAATTAATATTATTAAATAATGTACTGAGCTGAAATTTGTTTTCCTGAAACCCAACATAATTTTTTAATCCTTGAAATTATGTAAAAAGAACTTTGTCTTAGTTAATGTTACTAATTCTATGATGACACACATGACCAAAAGCAAAATTAGGAGGAAAAGGTTTATTTGGCTTACACTTCCACATTATAGTTTATCATTGATGGAAGTCAGGATAGGAACTCATGCAGCACAGAAAACTGTAGGCAGAACTGATGAAGAGGCAAAGGTAGGATACTTTTTACTGACATGCTCCCCAGTGGATTTCCCAGCCTGCATTCTTAGAGAATTCTCAGGGTAGCACCACTCACAATCGGGTAGACCCTCCTCCACCAATCACTAGATTGTATAGATGCTCTATCTATTTTCTTGATTTCCTTATATTTTTTGAATAATAGTCTGCTATCAGATGTGGAGTTGGTAAAAAATAGTTTCCCCATTCTGTAGCTTGCCACTTTGATTGACAAATCCTTTGCCTTAGTAGATTTTCAGTTTCATGAGGTCTCATTTACTAATTGTTGAATTTAACACAAACAGGAGTAGATGAAGAGACCCACAGTCAGACATTATGTAGAAAAGAGTCTACATTGGAGGTCTCTCTAAGGTCCTTCCTATTGGAACTCTTTAGAAGAGGGGGAGGAAAGTTTGTAGGAATCAGAGAGTATGGAGGACACCAGAAGAACAAGGCCCACTGAATCAACTAAGCAGGGCTCATATGGGCCCACAGAGACTGAAGCAACAAGCATGGGGTCAGTCTTCACCAGGTTTTCTGCGCATGTTATAGACGTTTGCTTGGTGTTTTTGTGGGGACTCTATATCTGACCCTTTGCCTGCTCTTGAGAGTTTTTTCCTACTATTGGATTGCCTTGTCCAGTTTTGAAGGTTTTTGCCTTCTTTGATTGCATATTGTTTTGTTGTGTTTTCTTTATGTCTCTCGGAGGCCTGCTCTCTTCTGAAGGGTAATGGAAGAGGAGTGGATCTAGGGGAGAGAGGAGGTAGCGGGAGCAGCTGGGAGGAGTGCAAGGAGGGGAAACAGTGGGATAAAAAGAAAGGAAGGAAGGAAGGAAGGAAGAAAGAAAGAAAGAAAGAAAGAAAGAAAGAAAGAAAGAAAGAAAGAAAGAAAGAAAGAAAGATGCTCTATAGGCTTCTTTACAGCCATATTTTATGGAAGCATTTTCTCAGTTGAAGTTAGTCTCCTCTCATATGACTACAGCTTGCGACAAATTTACATAAAACTAGCTCACACAATCTTTATGAATGCAATGTTACCAGCCAAATTTTCACTGAATGTTTCTTTATTAAGTCTAGGTATTTTTAATTTAAGCAAATGAAGTAATCATTTCTGGGTGTGACCAACATAAATGATTCATTTTCTGTATTTTGACTTGGAGGACTAAAGTTCCTGGAATGGAACTATATTCATTCCAAAAGACTGATTAACTGATTTGAATTGCAATAATTGAGAGATTGGACTGTTGCAGGTCTAGAGCCTGCTTTCAATTTATCTTGTGCTGTAGTAATCATTTATTGTCCATCTCTCTGTATGACATAATATCCTTGTGACTATTAGGTAAGTTCTTTTTCAATGTACAAAAATGCCACGTATCTTCTACCAACCCAACGGCTTAAAAGGCCATAAGATAATGTATGAGATCTATAAGAGAGGTTTCTCCACCGTTCCATAATTCCTGTAAAGATGTGACCACCAGTGTGTTTGAAAAAAATGCATCGATTTATGATTTTCTTTCTTCTATTGCTATAAAAATTTTTATGAAGCTCTTCCCATACTGGAATTGGGGTAACATATATGTATATTCATGGGCAATGGTCACTCATATTTGTGTCCAGAGTCAATTATCTTTTATATCCCCGATGAGATGAGATTTACATACTATAGAATATCATCTCTAATACCGAAGCACTAAAAATGGACTAGACTACATTAATTAAGGAGAAGAGCTTAGTTTCTTCATTGCAATGGCCCACTTTGAATTTTTAAGCTTTTTAAAAACCAATGTGATGAATAACATCTCAACTGCTTATTGTCTTATACAACCCCTGAGCCTTCATCTGAGATGAGCTCCTTTTCACTTGCCAATACATTTGTCTTCCTTATGAGATGAGTTGCTGCATGTACCTACTACTATTGCATTCTCTGCTGTAGCCGTTGCCCAAATATATATGTTTTCTTACTTATCATGTTTTTCACTCCATCCATGATTTGAGTTTCATGTACTTCTACTAAATATGGACTTTACCAAAACTTTGATTAACACGCCCAGTGGACTTTCAGCATTGCTCCTTAGTGTTACAACAGTTCTCTGATATACTACTGACACTAATATTGTCTTTATTTGATCCTCTGAAATGATCTTTTAGAAATACATTATAGTTTTATTTTACAAAGAAAGAGTAAGAAGAGTGACATATCACTCCAAGGCAGTGATGAGGCACAGTCATCTCTTTACAGGGTATTGGAAACTAGTTGTTCAAATTTCTTTTCTACTCTACTCACCAATATCGTATTGCTGGTTTAAAATTGGTCATCATCAGACACATGAACCAAAGAAATCAAGCCCTTTATTTTTTCATACTCAGTTTGTTAGACATTTAGTTGCATACTAAGGACATAGAGTAAGAAGTAGTCAGGTATTGAATATCTTCATTGAAACTTCAACTTTCAGGGTCATTTTCATGCATTATGTTAGATTTTTGAGATAAGATCTTCATGGTGAGGAAAGAACAATGAATGTCATGGGATATTGTGTATAATGAAGTAGTACATAAAGAAGAGGCTAGGAATAACAGAGATGCATGAAGTTGCTTAATTAAAAATCTTACATAGTTCATCTTTTCCTCATATTCAAAGCACTCCTTCTATTTTCTTTTTTTTAATGTTTATTTATTACTTCAAGTTGCATCTCCATCACTGCCCTCTCCCTCCACCTCTCCCAACCCCACCCTCCTAACCTCTCACCCTTCCGCCAGAATGCATAATTCTTTTTTTTTCAGTCCAACAAATGGTTCTTTCTCTTATACCAATAAATACAATACAAAACAACTGAAATAAATAGGCCACAATTCTGAGAGTTATATGGCTTAGCATACATTCTCAGTGTCCGGTCCATATGTATTTGGCCCCTGACTTTAACATTCTACTACCTAACTATCTCCATGAGTTTAAAGTTCTCTATCTAACTCAGCTTTCATACTAACTTGCATCACAATTTTAAAAACATCTTCTTAGATCCAGAATGCCCTCTTGATTCCTAAACAACTCAAAATTTAACTATGAGACTCTAGCTATCTATTCTTCAACCACCTCAGAGACCTGAGAGGGATAAATATATCTGATTATATAGGAAGTGCAGGGCCCGCAGCTTCCAAAACTAAGAAATGACATACCCATGGCTGCCTCGACAGTTCCCATTTTTTCTCCATACATTACAGCACCAATCTTCAGCTGCTTGGCCCCATTTCTCTGACAGACATTGAATGTAGAGCAGGAATTATGAAGGACTTACCTACCCTGTCTTGGCAGAGCTAGGCTGTTGACTTACCTGCTTCCAAGTTTTGTCCTTTTTGGACAGCAGTCTGTCTACAGTTGAAGCAAGGTTTTTTGTTTTATGTTTTTTTCCATGAGATAGGTTTGCCACTAATTCAACCATCTCCCACTGGAGATTCTTCGATGCTCATCTTCTACTTGGGGTGGAGTAGGGGGTACTGTCGGAAGCTGACATGTCTCGATATCAAAAAATCTTAATTTAAGAAAACATCTTTACCTTTCAATCCGGATTAAAGAAGAAATTATTTTGATATTTTGGAGCTAAACTAACCTTTAGTGTATATATTTTGAGATCTCAAAGGACAATTTGTTTGAGTTTCAGCATGCCTTTTGTAAGTAGCTTTTAAACTTAAATCCTTCCAAATCCTATGTGCCCATGTCTGCATTCTAAGTATTGGGATCAAAGACATGTGGTCCCCAACTGATGGGATTAAAGATGTGCTCCACCACCCCTGGATCGAAGTTTTTCTCTATTTAGAGCTTGTTTTGTATCAGGCTGACCTTGAGCTCTGAGATCTGCCTGTTTCTGTCTCTAGTGTGTTGGGATTAAGGGTGTATTCTTCTCAAATGATGGGATTAAGACTGTGCACCATAACCACCCTGTTCCTTGTAATTCTAGAATTTATAAGACAACTAACTCTATAGTGATCTAAAGGCATGGGCTAACACCACGCCTTTCATGTATTTTACCTTAGCTCTAAGTTTTTTCAACTCTTGGAAGTTGCAAAACCAGGTTGAACAGCTGTAACCTTTAATTTATTTACAGTGTTTTAAACCTGTTACCTGCTGTTTAACGCCAATCCATGGAAATATCCTATGCCTATACAAAAACAAAAACAAAACAAAAACAAAAAAACTTTTAAGCTGCTATCAAGTTTGTGTAATCTATGTGGCCACCTGCAGTCTAACATCCTAATCTGAAATTAAGGCCATTTTCCTTTCATACCAGTAAGGCAAGCATACCTTTGGTAAATTATAGTTTAAAATTTTTATATTGTATTTTTATTGTATTTTTAAGCTTATTAACTCTGTTCTTAAAAAAGTATTATTTACTTCTAGAACATAGTTTCCTCCCTCCTCCCCTCCTGGCCCCTCCATTCCTCTCTCCTTCCCTTCCTCCCTCCTTCCCTCCCTCCCTCCCTCCCTTCCTCCCTCCTTGTTCATCTACTTGGTACTCTCCTCCTCAGATGAGGTGGGCCCTCACATATCATACTCCCTCAGATCTTGCGTCATGTGAGGGCCAAGAGCTTCCACTTGTACTGGAGTTTGATAAGGCACATCATCTAGGGTGTGGTGTTCCACTAACCTACAGCAGATTCCATGAATCACTGGTGGATAGAATTTTTCCTAAGACATTGTCAAAAAAACAAATTTGCTCCAGGAAAAATATTACCTGACACCCCCCCCCAAAAAAAAAAGGTTTAGGATTAGGGCAGGGCTCTGTTCTTATCTTTCAGGAGATTTAAAGGATCAATTCAAGGAATCCAGGGACAACTGGACAACGGAACCTCAGCAGAAAACAGATCAGACACCAAAGAAGATGTGTGGCCCAGATGATCCAGCCTTGCAGACTTCCCCAATAGCTGTTTCCTCAAAAGTCTACAACCACAACAACTCAGAATCGCTAAGATCATTCAGCTCCACAGACTGCTCCAGCGATAACTTCAGTAAAGTCCTGAAGATCAGCTTCTGTCTACAAACTTCTTAGGGCATCTTAACAGCTGCTCACAAAAAGACTGAACATCAAATGATTCTATTAACATTTTAACCATTTTTCCATTCCTACTTGGGCCCCAAACAAGTTTACTACGTCCCAAATCAGCAGGAAGTCATTTTAAGAGAACAACGTCCCATCCCCAGAAGGTGGGGAGGGTGTTTCCCCCCGTGGTTATTTGATGGATAATAGAAAATTTTGTTATTTAGGGGAAGAGACTACAAGCTGTTAAATAATCTTGTTAAATGGGTTTTGGAGGTTAGACCCAGGGACTTCTCTCTTTTTTTTTTCTGTATCCTTCTTTCTCTCCTATGTAGGAGTGAACAGACTTGAGAAAAAATGGGACATAGATATAGTATAGGAAAGATCAAGAAAAAAAGGACAGATTATTGAATATGGCCTTATACCTTTGTACATTGATAGACAATTAAGATTATATTTGGTCACAATGGTATTGACCCTTGTATATTGATGCAAAATTAAGATTGTATTGGCCTACATAGGTATTGATCTTTGTATATTGATACAAAATTAAGATTATATTGGCCACATTGGTATTAATCTTTGTATATTGATACAAAATTAAGGGTACTGCTTCTTAAAGGTATTGTACCTAGTAATGCTTAAAAACTAAATTAAAGTTTTGGCCTCTTGTTACCAACCATCATAAACTGTTTAGGATAATTAAGAAATGGAAACTAATAGTCATGCAAGCATGTCATTTTGTTAGTTACTGTGACAATCTATCACAGTTATTTTCTAAGCTACTCAGAAATCAAGTTGCTAAGAGACAAGCAATATTTGCTTGTCTAAATATAAGAGATAGAGAGGGCATCTTCAAAAACCTCAAGAGATCTGCAGAATATGGCATTCAAAGATGTTTTCTTAACTTAAGATTTTTTGATATCAAGACATGTCAGCTCCTGACATCACCCCCTATTCTACTCCAAGTAGAAGATGAGCATTGAAGAATCTCCAGTGGGTGATGATTGAATTGGTGGTAAGCCTTTCTCTTGCTTCAACTGTAGACAGACTGCTGTCCAAAAAGGACAAAACTTGGAAGCTGGTAAGTCAACAGCCTAGCTCTGCCAAGACAGGGTAGGTAAGTCCTTCATAACCCCTGCTCTACAATCAATGTCTGTCAGAGAAATGGGGCCAAATGACTGAAGATCGATGATGTAATGTATGAAGAGAAAATGGGAACTGTCCAGGCAGCCACTGGTGTGTCATTTCTTAGTTTTGGAAGCTGCAGGCCCTGCACTTCCTATAAAATCAGATATATCTATCCCTCTCAGGTCTCTGATGTGGTTGAAGAACAGATAGCTAGAGTCTCATAATTAAAATTTGAATTGTTTAGGAGTCAAGAGAGTATTATAGATCTAAGAAGATGCTTTTAAAATTGTGTTGCAAGTTAGTATGAATGTTGCGTTAGATATAGAACTTTAAACTCATGGAGATGATTAAATAGTAGAATGTTAAAGTCAGGTGCCAAATACATATGGACTGGACATAGGGAATGTACGCTAAGCCATATAACTCTCATAACTGTGGCCTAATTACCTCTGTGGCCTAATTACCTCTGTTGTTTTGTATTGTATTTATTATTATAAGAGAAAGAGCCATTTGTTGGACTGAAAGCGGAAACTGTAGGGGGAAATAAGATATACCTTAAACTTAAAAAAAAAAAAAAAGGGAAGCAGATGGGGGGTTGAGGGTGGAAGGGTGGAGCTGGAGGGGGGAATAGGGAGGGGACTGCAATTGAGATGTAACTTGAAGAAATAAAAAATAAAGAAAAAATGTAATGCTGGAAAAAAAAGAAAACATCTTTAAATGTGATAGTCTGCAGATCTCCTGGGGTTTTTGATGACGCCCTACCTATCTCTTACGTTTAGATAAGCAAATGTTGCTGTCTCTTAACAGCTTGATTTCTGAGTAGCTTAGAAAATAACTGTGATAGACTGTCATAGTAACTAACAAAATGTCACGCTTGCATGACTGTTAGTTTGTATTCTTAATTATCCTAAACAGTTTATGATGGTTGGTGGCAAAAGGCCAAAACTTCACATTTCCTTTTTAAGCATTACTAGGTACAATACCTTTAAGAAGTGTTACCCCTAATTTTGTAACAATATACAAAGATCAATACCAATGTGGCCAAATATACTCTTAATTTTGTATCAATATACTAAGATCAGTACTGATGTAGTCCAATACAATCTAAATTTTGCATTAATATGCAATGATCAATACCAATTCAGCCTAATATAGAATTAATTTTGTATCAATATACAAAGGTATAAGGGCTTATTCAATAATCTGTCCTTTTTTCTTGATCTTTCCTATACTATGTCTTTGTCCCATTTTTTCTCAAGTCTATTCACTCCTACATCAGAGAGAAAGAAGGATACAGAAAAGAAAAAGAGAGAGGTCCCTAGGTCTAACCTCCAAAACCCATTTAACAAGACCATTTAACAGCTTGTAGTCTCTTCCCCTAAATGACAAAATTTTCTAACCCTGAGCCCCATACTTATCACCTTCTATTTTCTATAAGACAGAGTTTCACTATTTAACCAAGCCAGCCTCACACTCACCTCTATCTAATTCTCACAAGTGCTTGCAACTAAAGTCACCATGAGTCACCATTCCTGAATAAAAATTTCATATTAATCACACTTTTTGATTCATCATTAATTACTAATTCTTAAATCTTTTATTATTATTAATATCATTAATTTTTAAAACTTTCTGTTTTTTTTTGAGACAAGGCTTCTCTGTGTATGTAGCCTTGGCTCTCTTGGAACTCTCTCCATAGACCAGGCTGATAGCTAACTCATAGAGTTCTGTCTTTTTCTCCCAAGTGCTGGGATTAAAGGTTTGTGCCACTACCACAAAAAAAAATTAAAAATTTTAAATTAAAATGTCTGTATGCTACAGGCATTTCATGAGCCACAGTACACATGTGGAGGTCAGAGAACATGTTGGAGTAACTTCTCTCCTTCACTTTAGTTGGGTTATATTATCTTTCTTGTTTCTCCTACTGCACAGATTATCTTAGACTAGGGAGATGTGAGTTTCTGACTGATTATACTATTTCCATTCTTCCATCTCACTATGATGCTCTTTTTTCCACGCCCCATTTCTCCATGAGAATGCTGGAACTACAGATGCATATCACCACATTTGGGTGTTTAATTGAGTTCTCAAATCAGTCTAATGTCATAATGCTTCCATAGAGTGTTCTTTTATCCACTGAGCCATCTCCCCAGTCCTATAATTATTTTATCAAAGTTTTCATAAACTATACTTTATATATATATATGTGACATGTAAATAATAAATTAACAGTGTATATATTGTGAATAAATATATTCAGTATATATATATATATATATATATATTCTGAACATATGTATCCTATACTTGTATTCATTAGTCTACCATTTGTTTGTAGACTCAATACTGAATCTAAATAATTTTCAGGTTCTTTTATGATTTTAGAACTAAATTGCATTTGTCATACTCCAAAGAGTTGTGAAGATTTGCCCAGTGGGAAATAAAGTGTTCTAAGAATCAAATGGTAGGATGTGAAAGGCATTGATGTTGACTCTTTTGGTCAAGGTGCTCTCCAAGGTATGTCTTAGAGAAGTGAAAATGTGGCAAGAGGTACTACAAAGGGGTGTTTTACATGCTGGGAGGAAATTCTGACAAGTTAAACTTTTTAAAGGTAATCAGAGCTCTAATTTTCTATCTTGACAACAGAGTGTCTACATTTTATAAAGCCTGGGGAGAGAGGGGTTCTAACATAAAAACTTCTTCTGGCTGTCTAAAAAAAAACATTATCTTCCATGGGAAGAAGCAGTTCTCACCTTTGAATGCCTATTTCCACCTTCCTTCTTCTGCTCTTCTCTCCTGAGCTCTGAGTTCTTCTCCATTTGACAGATATCAACCATATGACAATATTGTTTTTCTCCTAGCAATGTGCAATGCTTCTTTCCACTGAAGAGGCCCAGTAGGCACAATTTTGGACTTGTTAGTAAAAGAAAACAAATGTCCCCAAAGATTTTCAAAACATTTGTCACAAGAATGTGATATTTTAAAACATTCCCATTTCCCACAATTGAATGCATGTGGCATAGCAACTGGAAGAACATTTTATCAAATGCAAGAATTAATAAGAATTAATTCACTTGATTCTACAGAGTCTCACAGGATACCTATGGATTTTGTGCATAATTTTGTAGATAATAAGACTGTGCAAACTGTTCAGAATTCAGCTTAAAGATCATTGACCCATGGAAAGGAGTAAAACGGGGAAAGCATTTAAAAAAGAACAAAGAGTGGTATTAATATTCATCTTGTATTTAAATTGAGCACAAATTTTATCATTGGGAATATGTGCCCTATTGTTATAATTTCTTGGGATGTTTCATCAAATCTTTAATAAGATTCTGCCATATTTATGCAAAAACAGAAATAATTCTCCCTTCAAAATATTTTCAAATACTGAGTGCATACTGCATATATGCCATCAATAGTATGTAATGTGCCTAATGACTAAGATATTGAGATTATGATTATATTTTAAAATCAGAACATAAGCACCCAGAGGATTATCATGCTTATCACATATAAATCACTTTTTCCAAATATTTGGTATGTAATTTTGGTATGTTAATTTATAATATGTATGCTTTAAAGTTGGAATTTTCTTCTTAACTGGGGCTGGGGAAATGGTTCAGGCATTAATATGTCTGTGATTACTAGTGTGAAGATCTGAGGTTGGGCCCCCACAACCTACATAAATACTAGATGGGCATTGTGCCCACTTTTAATTTCAGCATTCTGGAGACTGAGATAGATTCCCAGAAGAAGGTGACTAATTAGACTAGTCAAATTGGTGAGGTTTGGGTTCAAATGAGAGGCTATACCTCAATGAATAAGTTACAGAACAACTTAAGAAGACTCCTGGTTCTATCCTCAATGTTCTAGACACGTGAACATGCTGTGACTATAATATGTGTAATAATGCATAAATACATGAATACCACACACGTACAACATAAAAAAGTGAGGAAATGATTTCTTTTTTTTTAAATAATAACTTTTATTTGGAAAAAAAAACAAGCAACAAACTTTACACAGTAACAAAATAGTTCATGCACTTGATTCTAGGGAATCTTACAGGTTACCTATGGATTTTGACAGATATTTAATACATGTGTAAACAAAACAAAATAACATTGTTTAAAAACAGATCTCTGTAATGCTATCCAAAAAAGAAGAAAAAAATCTAGACCTAGATCACCTCTATACAAATATAGATGATTGGCAGATGTGTCTTCATACAGATCCATTGTCAAGTGGGAGGGGGGCAGTCTCAGTGATGGACTCTGTTACCTGTTAGTGGAACACTTTACTTTAGCTAAGCTGCCATGTCGGTCCCCATAGCAAGAGGAAGCTCTTAGCCCTCATGTGACTGATGAACAGAGAGGGGCTGATATGTTGGGGCCCTCCACACTGGAGGAGAAGGATAGATGGCAGAGGAAGTGGAGGATTGGAGAGTGGTACCAGGAGGGGAGGAGCATGGAGGGGGGCTGTGATCGAGACGTAACTTGAATAATATATAAATGCTATAAAAAAAATTAGATAGAGCTACCAATGTAAAACAGAAAGCCTCTGAAAGACTTGGCTCACTATATTTCTTTGTATTATAGGCACAGAAATGGACTTAAGCTAGCTCAATTCTAAGACAGAACCAAAACTCTTGATAAGGATTTCTTCCTGAAGTTCTATAACTAGGAAACTTAGGTAGACTGCAGAGGGAAGAAAGGTATAGCAAGAGGGAAACTGCCTTCAAATAGAAGGACTTATTAAGACTTCAGAAGAAGGGGATGTTTCTAGCCACTCTAAAACTCTTGATAAGCTTAACAAACCAGATGTGAAGTAGTGAGCAGAAAGTCATCCAACCATGCCATGAATAGTATTAGTGAACAGATCTCCATGACACTCCTCAGTGTTTATATCTGGCCGTGTAGTTAAAAAGAGATTTTACTACAAAGTGCTATCTTCTAGGCATAAAACGACCATCTCATCTCAGTTGCAGCTGTCAGCAAGGGACCTGGCTGAACAAAACTGAGTCTGTTAACAGTTAATTTTGTGGATTAAGTGGGGATCACAGCGTTCTATCTCTGGTTACTGAGGTATTGTCCACTTATGGATTCTGGAATGTGAAACTTCATCTGCTTCATTCATGAACCCAATAATGAGCAAACAGGGCTCCAATATTGAGTTCCAATCTCATGTTCACTCAGATGGTCCTGGTTTAACTGAGTGATTCATTAAAAAAGAAAATGAATAGGAGAACCTTGTAGAGAATGGGTGGGGTAAAAGGGATGTGATGATTTCATGAGAGGTGAGGGTTGTTATGACGATGATAAGGTACCGTGTATATGTATGACATTATAGAAGAACAAATCGAATAAATGTTTTAAAATAAAACACATAAATGAGAGTTTCATTACAATGACCCTATACCTTAGTTTCATTTCTGTGGCTATGATAACATACCCTTATAAGAAGCAATTTATGGGAGAAAAATGTTTATTTTAGCTTAACAATCCTGGTTACAGTATAGGATTGTGCGGAGTCAAATTAGACCCTTCAAACAACAAATCATATCACATCCACAAACAAAAGCAAAGAGGAAAGTGTGCATACATTTTTACCTGTTTGCTTGCTTGAACATGCTCAGTCTGATTTCTCTACTCACAGCTCAAGGCCACCTTCCTAGGAAATGGCACCACCCATAATGGGTAGAGTCTTCTCACATAATTAACATAATTGAAAGAACACACACAGAGAGAGAGAGAGAGAGAAGCCCAGAACCAACTTAATATTTAAAGTCTCTCATTGAGGCTTTCTTTTCAGGTTGTATGAAATTGACAACTAAAGCCAAACATTACACCTTTCTAAACAACTTCCTTTATCAAAACTGGATGGTGAGACTTCATGAGTTTACCTTCTGATATTTTTAGGAGATATAATCTTACAGCAAACTCCCAGTTCCTTTAGTTCTTATAATCATTCAGGGAGGAAAGGGGAAAGGAAAAATTAAAATGATAAATTATGTTATTAGATTATCTAAAAAGTAAATAAATAATACATAATAAGAAGAAAAATCAGGGTGGTTTCTGTGCATACATACATTCTCAAATGCAGACATCAATAATTGTCTTCATAAGTAAGTTTTATGCTACTGTTTTTAGCATGCTAAAGACATATCACTAAGTCTATAAACAATTGTGGTGGTATGTTGATAGGAATTGCATTGAATCTGTATATTGCTTTTGGTAGGATGGCCATTTTTATTATGTTGATCCTACCTATCCATGAGCATGGGAGATCTTTCCATCTTCTGATGGCCTCTTCAATTTTTTTCTTCAAGGGCTTGAAGTTCTTGTTGTATAGGTCCTTTACTTGCTTGGTTAGAGTTACCCCCAGGTATTTTATATTGTTTGTGGCTATTGTGAAGGGATTTGTTTCCCTATTTTCTTTCTCAGCCCATTTATTTGTTGTATAAAGAAGGGCTTCTGATAGTTTTGAATTAATTTTGTATCCAGCCACCTTGCTGAAGGTGTTTATCAGCTGTAAGAGTTCTCTGATGGAATTTTGGGGTCACTTATGTATACTACCATATTGTCTGCCAATAGGTATAATTTGACTTCTTCGTTTCCAATTTGTATCCCCTTGATGTCCTTTAGTTGTCTTATTGCTCTAGCAAGAACTTCAAGTACTATATTGAAGAGATATGGTGAAAGTGGACATCCTTGTCTTATCCCTGAGTTTAGAGGAAATGCTTCAAGTTTCTCTCCATTTAATTTGATGTTGGCTACTGGCTTTAGGTATATCGCCTTTATTATTTCTAGTTATGGTCCTTGTATGCTTGTTTTCTCTAGGACTTTTAGATGAAGGAGTGTTGGATTTTGTCAAATGCTTTTCACCATCTAGCGAGATGATCATATGTTTTTTTTTTTCAACTTGCTTATATGGTGAATGACGTTGATGGATTTTTGTATGTTGAACCATCTCTGCATTCCTGGGATGAAGCTTATTTGACCAGGGTGTATGATACTTTTGATGTGTTCTTGGATTTGGTGTCATATGGAATAGCAAAAAACCCAGAATAGCTAAAATCAATACTGTACAAAAAAAAAAAAAATCTGGAGGTATCACCATCCCAGATTTCAAGATGAACTACAGAGCAATAGTAATAAAAACAGCATGGTACTGGTATAGAAACAGACCAGTGGATCAATGGAATCAAATTGATTACTCAGAAATGAACTCACACACCTATGGTCACTTAATATTTGAGAAAGAATCCAAAACCATACTATGGAAAAAGGACAGCATCTTCAACATATGGTGCTGGTCCAACTGGATGTCGACGTGTAAAACAAATGAAATTAGACCCATACTTATCACCTTGCACAAAACTTAATTCCAAGTGGATCAAAGACCTTAACATAAGGCCAGACACACTAAGTCCACTAGAAGAGAAAGTGGGGGAAAAACCCTCAAACTCATCGGCGCAGGTTACAATTTCCTGAACAGAACACCAACAGCTCAGGCTCTAAGACCAACAATCAATAAATGGGACCTCATGAAACTGAAAAGCTTCTGTAAGGCAAAAGGCACTGTCATCCCAAGAAAACAGCAACCTACAGATTGGGAAAAGATCTTCACCAACCCCACATCTGACAGAGGGTTAAATTCCAAAATTTATAAGGAACACAAGAAATTAAATGCCAAGAAACCAAATAATCCAATAAAAAAAAATGGGGAAGAGAGCTAAACAGAGAATTCACAAAGGAGGAATCCCTAATGGCTGAGAGACCGTTGAAGAAATGTTCAGCATCCTTAATCATCAGAGAAATGCAACTCAAGATGACTTTGAGATTTCATCTCATACCTCTCAGAATGGCTAAGTTCAAAAACTCAAATGATAGCACATATTAGCGAGTTGTGGAGAAAGGGGAACACTCCTATATTGCTGGTGGGAGTACAAACCTGTACAACCACTAAGGAAATCAGAGTGGCAATATTTTAGAAAACTGGGAATAGCTCTACCTCAAGACCCAGTCATACCACTTCTGGGTATACATCCAAATGATTCCTCACCAAATCACAAGGAAGTTTCCTCATCTATGTTCATAGCAGCCTTATTTGTACTAGCTAGAAACAAGAAACAACCCAGATGTCTATCAACCAAGGAAAGGATTAAAAAGCTGTGGTACATCTACACAATGGAATATTACTCAGCCATCAGAAACAATGAAATCATGCAATTTGCAGCCAAATGGATGGAACTAGAGAAGCTTATCCTGAGCAAGCTAACTCAGACTCTGAAGGATACATATGGCATCTGTTCACTTATAATCGGATTTTAGCCATATAGTACAGGATAACTATACTACAACCAATGCACCAAAGGGAACAGGAATATAGACTTTGTTACCTGTCAATAAGACACTTTACCCTAGTGGTGCTGCCTGGTAGGTCCCCAGAGTACAAGAAGGCTCTTGGCTCTTATGTGACTGCAGAACTGGGGTGGGGGATTGTTATGTAGGGATACTCCACTCCAGATGAGTGGGATGGAAGGATATAGGTGGTAGAGGGTGGGAGGCCAGGACTGGGAGGTGTAGAAAGAGGACACTGTTTGGAGATGTAACCTGAAGTAATAAATAAACATTTTTTAAAAAGACATATCACTAAGCTAATAGAAAAGAAGATAAACATGGCATTTAAATTTAGTAAAAATATTAGTATGCAATGCAAAACTTCGCTATGGCAATGTAAAATTCATGTCAAAATAATTCACACAGTTCATATTTTATTTCATTTTTAAATGCACTTCTAGTCTACTGTAATTATGAAAAACGCTTTGATTGAGGCCAAATATTCCTTAATTTGACAGAAACCCA